>MDKI01121169.1:0-40556 GCA_005239505.1 Nicotiana paniculata
GAGAACTATGTGCCTCCTCTAGAATCCTCTCCCTCAGGCCATCAACATTAGGAACACATAAACAGCCCTGAAGTCTCAGAACAACATCCTCTCCAATAGCAACCTCCTTGGCACCACCCCGTACCACTGTCTCCCAAAGCTTTGCTAAGCACGGATCATAGAACTGACGGGCCTTAATCTCCCCCAATAACGAAGACTGAGCAACCACATGTGCTAAAACTCGACGAGACTCTGAAAGGTCTAATCTCACCAGGTGATTGGCCAAGGACTGAATGTCCAAGGCTAAAGGTCTCTCCTCTGCTGCAATATAAGCCAAGCAACCCATACTCCTCGCCTTCCTACTCAAAGCATCTGCTACTACATTTGCCTTGCCCGGATGATAAAGAATGGTGATATCATAATCCTTCAACAACTCAAGCCATCTGCGCTGCCTCAAATTAAGATCTCTATGCTTGAACAAGTGCTGCAAGCTGGGGTGGTCTGTATACACCTCACAGGACACCTCATACAAGTAGTGCCTCCAAATCTTAAGAGCATGAACAATTGTCGCCTACTCCAAATTGTGCACAGGGTAATTCTTCTCATGAACCTTCAGCTGGCGCGAAGCATAAGCAATAATTCTCCCTTCCTGTATCAACACACACCCCAAGCCAACGCGTGAAGCGTCGCAATATACTGTGTACATCCCAGAACCAGAAGGCAATACCAGAACTGGCGCTGAAGTCAATGCCGCCTTGAGCTTCTGAAAGCTCGCCTCACACTCCTTAGACCATCGAAACGGGGCATTCTTCTGAGTCAATCTAGTCAATAGAGCTGCAATAGAAGAGAACCCCTCCACAAATCGGCGGTAATAGCCTGCTAGTCCCAAAAAGCTCCTGATCTCTGTAGCTGAAGTAAGACGCGGCCAACTCTGAACTGCCTCGATCTTCTGAGGATCAACCTTGATACCCTCTCCAGATACCACATGCCCCAGGAATGCTACGGAATCCTACCAGAACTCACACTTGGAGAAATTAGTATATAGCTTCTGTTCTCGCAAAGTTTGGAGCACAACTCTCAAATGCTGCTCGTGCTCCCCCAGGCTACGTGAGTAAATCAAGATGTCATCAATAAAGAAAATGATGAAGGAATCAATTTACGTCCTGAACACCCTATTCATCAAGTCCATGAATGCTCCTGGGGCATTAGTCAAGCCAAAGGACATCACCAGGAACTCATAGTGGCCATATCTCATACGGAAAGCAGTCTTCGGAACATCTGAGGCCCGAATCTTTAATTGATGATATCACGATCTCAAATCAATCTTAGAAAACACCCTAGCACCCTGCAACTGGTCAAACAAATCATCAATACGCGGCAAAGGATACTTTTTCTTAATGGTGACCTTGTTCAACTGGCGGTAATCAATACACATCTGCATGGACCCGTCCTTTTTCTTCACGAATAGAACTGGAGCACCCCACAGCGATACACTCGGTTTGATGAACCCTTAGCCAACAACTCCTCAAGCTGCTCCTTCAACTCTTTCGGAGACATACGGTACGGAGGAATAGATATAGGTTGGGTGACTGGAGCTAAATCAATGTAGAAATCTATATAACGATCCGGAGGCATGCCCGGAAGATCTGAAGGAAATACATCAGCAAACTCTCGGACAACTGGCACTGAATCAATCGTTGGAGACTCAGTGGTGGTGTCCCGCACATAAGAAAGATAGGCCAGACAACCCTTCTCGACCATATGTAGAGCCTTCATGAATGAAATAACCCGGCTGGATGCACTAACTGAGGAACCTCTCCACTCCAGCCTAGGCGACTCGGGCATATCTAAAGTAACTATCTTGGCATGGAAATCTAGCACGACATGATAAGAAGATAGCCAATCCATGCCTAGAATAACCTCAAAATCAACCATGTCGAGCAATAAAAGGTCTGCTCTGGTCTCGAGCCCACAGAAGGTGATCACACAAGATCGATAGATCCGGTCTACCACCACAGAATCGCCCACAGGAATGGACACATATATAGGAGAACCAAAGGACTCGTGAGGAGCATCCAGAAAATGAGCAAATAATGCTGAAACATATGAATAGGTGGATCCAGGATCAAATAATATTGAAGCCTCTCTACCACATACTGAGATAATACCTGTGATCACGGCGTCTGAGGCCACTGCATCTGATCTGGCCGGAATGGCATAGAATCTAGCTAGAGTAACGGAAGATAGAGCTCCACCAGAGAGAACATGAGCTTCCTGACCTCCCCCTGACTGGCCTCCACCTCTCGGACGACCCCTACCGACCTGTCCTCCACCTCTAGGTGGCCGGACTGCTGGTGCTGGACCCATCGGCTGATAACCCTGTTGTATGGCCTTGCCTCGAAACCTGGGACAATGCCTCCTCAGATGAACTGGCTCTCCACACTCGTAACAACCCCTAGGTACCATAGCCTGCTGCCCCGAAGAAGAACCCTGAATGGCCGGAGGGCGATGTGAGCCTTCTGGCATAGCACTGAAGTAGGGGTCGGAGGATCTCGAATGACTGAGATAACCACTGGGTGAACTCTGAATGGCTGGAGGACGGTAGGAAAGATCTGGCATTTTGCTCAAATGAGGCCTCACTGGAACACCTCGGGGAGGTGGTGGAGGTGTTGAATATAAAGGCATGTTGGGATGACCACTGCTAAACTGACCTCTACCCCTAGCTAGGGCACCTCTGAAATCTCCGGAGAATCTAGCCCTCTTGTCCTGCTGCCCCTGCTACTCGACCGATACCCCTCGATTTTGCGAACAATCTCTACCACGAGCTGATAAGGAGTACCCATCTCCACCTCTCGGGCCATGGTGTCCCTAATACCTGGATGCAACCCAGCAACAAATCTCCGCACTCTCTCGGCATCAATAGGTAAATCATGAGTGTGTGCTGAGACAACTCTGAAAATATGGCCTCATAATATGTCACTGACATTTGTCCCTGCTCTAGCCGCTCAAACTGATACCGCAGTTCTTCCCTCTCAGAGGGTGGGATATATCTATCCAGAAACATCTGTGTGAACTGCTCCCAAGTGACAGGAAGAGAATCTGCTGGCCTGCTGAGAATGTAGGACTGCCACCACCTACGAGCTCTGCCCTCCAACTGGAAGGTAGTGAAATCCACTCCATGGGACTCTAATATCCTCATATTGTGCAGTCTGTCCCTACACCTGTCTACAAAATCCCGGGCATCCTCGCCTCGCTCACTCCCAAACACCGGGGGGTGCAATCGAGTCCATCTATCCAATAACTTATGCGGATCGCCGTCCGCAACTGGCCTGGGCTCAGGTGCTTCTTCAACAGGATGGACCCCACCCACGGGCAGTTTACCCAGGGTATGATGTAATGTTGTTGTCTGGCCTGCAGCCTGGGCGGTAGGGGTCTGGACTCCCCCTCTTGCCAGAGAAGTGGGAGGATCTGCGGGAAATAAACCAACTTGGGACATGGTGTCCATAAATCTCATCATACAGCCCATGACCGCCTGGAAGCCTGGCGTCGTCATGAAGTCTACGGGAGCAGGATCTGCTGGAGGCACCTCGTCCTGCTCCTCAATGATAGGGTCCTCTGGTGGTGGAACCGGAATAGCTCTGGGACGCCCTCGTCCCCTACCTCGGGCTGGTGCCCTCCCCCGGCCTCTGCCACGGCCTCGGACAATGGGGGTAGCGGCCCCTCCGTGGTCTGGAACATCAGATGCACGCGTCCTCACCATATGTGAGAGAATAGAAGAATGAGATTTAGTAAACCATCGACTGCACGATAGAATAAGAACAAAGAGAAGTTTCCTAACACCCTATAGCCTCCTGAAGACAAGTGCAGACGTCTCTGTACCGATCCGCAAGACTCCACTGGGTTCGCTCGTGACTCGTGAGACTTACGTGAACCTAGTGCTCTGATACCATGTTGTCACGACCCAAAATCCTAACATAGGTCGTGATGGCGCCCAACGACAGGGTCAGGCAAGCCAAAACTCAATTTACTAAGTTTCTTATTAAATTAAACATTTCAACATATACTTAGTTTTTAAAACTTAAAAACATAAATCGATAAGGATAATCAGCCAGTTTTTAATCAAAAGCGGTCATGAGGAGGCGTTAGCCAATATATATATATACAGACCCGAAATCTATAATAACTATCACGTGTGTGCCAGGAACTAAATTCACAAGTCCTACGGGCATACTAACAGAATATACAAAAGATATAATGTACAGTCCCACTGTCTGAAAGAAATAGACGGAAAATAAGCAAAAGAAACCCCATGGTGCTGCCAGAGATCGCCAGGAGGAAGAAGCTCACCGTGAAGTCAGGTCCGTCTATAATCAGAATCAAGCTCCGGTCTGACAACCAGATGCACCAGACTCAGAACATGTACAATTAAGTACAGAAGCGTAGCATGAGTACATAAATATATACGTACCCAATGAGTATCCCGCCTAACCTCGAAGAAGTAGTGACGAGAGGTCGACATAACACTCACTAAGGTCCAACAATATAATTTAACAGAATATGATGAAAACGGTAGGCATGTAAAGTCAGTGAAGCAGCAAATATATATATATATATATAAGGCACTGAAATCCAAGGAAGTACTAGAAATAAATAAACAATTACTACTTCACCTTCCCCCAAATATCTGTCAAATCAGTGTCCATGAATTTAGTAACAAATCAATCATGCGCATATAGGATAAGGACAACCGGCCGGAGTCATAAGATAGTCGTGTCCGTGCACTGCCGAAGGTCGAACGGCCCGAACCATAAGTGCACATTTCCATAAAGTACTCACATCTATGCACTGCCGAGGATCGAACGGCCCGAACCAAAAGTGCATCTTTGCCATAAAGTAATCCTCTCTATGCATTGCCGAGGATCGAACGGCCCGAACCATAAGTGCATCTTCCAATCCACCGTGGCATACGGCCCGTTCCCATAAGAGTGGGGGAAATCACACTCCGCTCGCGGAATGTAAATTTTGAAGCGGTCACATGCACACACAATATTCCTTTTTAAATTACTTTTTAGTAACAATTCCTTACGAATTTTCTCAAATTCCATGATCTCAGGGAAATAAGCCGCATGTAACATTTAATTTATTAAGCATATAGTTCATTTCAAGTAAAACACAAGGCATGATGTGGACCTGACTACCCGGACATAATAATAATAGCTGCTACGTACGGACTCTCGTCACTTTGTACGTATGTAGCCCTCACAATTTTTACACATAGCATTTAAACACCTACGGTCATAATTCCCTCTTACGAGGTTAGTCACCTCGCGTCGCACCTACTCCATGGACTCTCAGCCATACATCAGCTTCGCCAGATTTCTTTAGAAGATTACCATCCTCAGGGACTTCGATGGTAACTTTTTTCATTACCCTACTGTTACTGGAAGAACCAACTTCAACATGAGAAGTTGTAACAGTAGGGGCAGTTGAGGGAGTCAAAACAGCCACGGGCGGAGCGGTGGCAGCAACAACAGGTGCAGGGAACTGAGGATCAACTGGAACAGATACGGAGAAAGAGGCAAGAGGCGCTTCCTCAGAAACAAAGTCGAAGTCTTCACTATCAAACCCATGACAAAAAATTTGTTCTGTAGAGTCACGGGGTGCGGCAGGAATCTCTTCATCAGAGCTTACTAAAGTAGCACTTTCGGGTTCATGCATGGGAACAGAATTGGGAGGAGGAGTAGCTTCATCATTCGAAATGACATGTCTCCTAGCTCGAGGCTTACGAACTAACGAGCATTCCTCTCATTCCTTTTCACCCTCGGAATCGTGTGCTCTATTAGCTTTTCTATTTGATGAGGAACTCAAGATCATATCTTGATCCATAGACAGAGAAAGCCTTGAAGCAGCAATAGATGCGGCACTTACACCCCGAATGGGAAACCCTAGCAAAAAGAGAATTTAGTAAATTTTCAAGTAAATATGGAAGCAAGGTAGAAAATTTAAGGGAAGGATAAAATGAGTCTTCACTTTCCATCCAAACCTATTATAAAGGTACTTCCAGGACCTTCCTTCCATAGTAGCAACAGTCAACAATTTTTCTACCCAACCACGGATGCCTGAAATCTCCTCAACAACTTCCATGGTTGCTGAAAAAGAAAAAATAGTCATGAGATTGCAGATTCTTGACAAAAAGAAAAAGAAGAAGGAAATCTGAAAAGAAACTTACGTGCAAAGTTCCACTTTTCTGGAAAAGACATGTTCTCTTCACCCACTAACCCACTTGTGGGAGCAGCAATGAAACGGGCATACCAGCCATGATTCTTGCCATCTTCAGGCTAACCAAAACCCTCTTACTCCTAGCCACGAGAGTAAATATCCAAAACGAATTAACTTGGGGGAATAAAGATGAATCAAGTGATAGAAGGTAAAGGGTAAAGAGGCCAAATTCGACAAGTATCTTAAGCATGCCACAACTATCCATATAATAGGACCAATCTATCCTAAGAAAACGTTAAAGAAACGACAAAATTCTATGATGACTAGGTCAATAGGTGGTGTGAAGCCTAATGTAAAGGGATATTTATAAGCAAAAGAATAACCAGCTTTGTATGAAGTGATCTGGGAAGGGTAAACATCAGCACGATCATGAGAAGTCATAGAAGTTATTTGATTTCTAATCGATTCTCGATCAATAGAGAAGGAAAGTTCAGCGGGGATAATCTCATCAATAGTAGGTTCTCGAAGAGGTTCACTAGAATCCCTACTTCTAGCAGAAGATCTATGAGAAGAAGAAGCCCTAATTCTAGAAGACGAAGGGGTAGTAACACTGGGTTGAGAAGAAGAACCACAGATAGATACAGACCCTAAACTACGTAACCTGCCACCTCTTCTACTTATGATAGGAGCAGAAGAAGGGGAAGTTCATCTACTATAACTACTCTACGAGGATCAGGGTTTGGAGAAGACATGGTTGTATAAGAAAATAATATGTGTTGATGAACAAGCACTATTATGAAAGAAGAACACTGCAGAAGGTTTTCGTGAAAGCAAAGGCATAGGAGGTATTTATACGAAGAAGCACCCGTCATTTAAAGGGGATCATGATGGAAATGTCATAATAAAATAGTCACTTCGTGACTAACGCAGTCACAAAAAAAGCCCTAAAAACCGCTGAAGAGTTGCAGATCCAATCAATAAATGACATGTGTCACATGCATTAAATAGAAGTGACATACGACGTGTTGGTTCTGAAGAAGACACAGCGAAATATGGGAAACGACGGCAAAATATTCCCGCCATAAATGTGATCCACTTTCCAAATATTCAATTGTTGAATAATTGGAAAGTGGGGGGGACTATCTATATTAGTAAAAATAAATATTACACGTGGAATTAAATATATAGTTGATATGGCAAGACACGTGGATCACTGAGAAAGCGACAACTGGAGAATTGCATTAGAAGAGGCACGAGTTATAATAGGTACGAACAAATCACCCACGAGAGGAAAGGGGTACGGTCACTCGAGCCTGAATTTATAAATGAAGAGACATCGGCAGGATGAATCAAGACGGTAAAAAAGGAAGATTCATGAATCGTCAATTAATGAGCGGGAATGATCACAAACGTTACAGAATCTTCATGAACAATTACGATTGCCAATTATAACGTCTCATTAATATCATTAATGCTCATAATGATTCGGTCATAAAAGAGAAAAGACATTGTACTTATAGATTCCTATATAAGGGAAGGAAATTTCACTTGTAAGGACACGTTCTGATTATTATTATTGGAATATAATTACTTTATTTTGCTTACTATCGAATACTTTTCTATTTTTATTCTAATTTCCTTTCTTATTATTGAGAGAATATAGAATTTCTTAATAATAGTATCCCGAGTACTTCTAAAAATAGGCTTTTACTGAGAATCTAATTCTTTGGTTAAACAGTTAAAGAATCATGAAAAGAACTACCCCACACACAACTTGGGTCTTGCAGTAGTGGTGTTTGTATTAAAGATATGGTGACACTACCTTTATGGCGAGCACTCTGAAGTGTTTACAGATCACAAAATCCTCCAGTACATTTTCAAGCAAAAAAAATTAAATTTGAGACAAAGAAGGTGGCTCGAGCTATTGAAGGATTATGACATCAATATCCTTTATCACCCGGGCAAAGCTAACGTGGTAGCAGATGCACTTAGTAGGAAGTCAATTGGTGTCTTGGCCCATCTTGTAGTACAAAGGCGAACTTTGGGTCGAAAAATTCAAAAACTGGCAAATGATGGAATTAGATTGGATGAGACCGAAGAAGTAGGTATAATTGCTTATGCCTTAGCGCAATCCTCTCTAGTTGCACATGTTAAGGCTAAGCAAGACAAAGATTTGTACTTAGTGAAGTTAAAAGAAGAAGTGATAAATAAAGAAATCACTGCTTTCAATCTTGGAAGTGACGGGGTTTTGAAGTTGAATGATCGGTTATGTGTGCCTTATGTAGATGGTCTGAGAAAGGCCATAATGGAAGAAGCTCACAGCTCGAGGTACTCTATCCACTCAGGTGCTACCAAAATGTATCTAGACTTGAAAGAGTTGTATTGGTGGAAAGGCATGAAGAAGCACGTAGCAGATCATGTGGCTAAATGTTTGAATTGCCAGCAAGTCAAAGACGAGCATCAGAGGCCTGGTGGCCTAGCTCAAGATATAGAGATACCACAGTGGAAATGGGAGATGATTAATATGGATTTCGTAGTAGGTCTACCTTGCACATACCATAAGCATGATTCAATTTGGATTATTGTAAACCAACTGACAAAGTCGGCGCATTTCCTACCAGTAAAGACGACAGATGCAGAGCAGTATGCACAGTTGTACATCAAAGAAATAGTCTGATTGCATGGTACTCCAGTGTCAATCATATCTTACAGAGGCCCTCAGTTCACGGCGCATTTGTGGCAGGCATTTCGGAAAAAATTAGGTACCAAGGTCAATTTGAGCACCGTTTTCCATCCACAGACCGATGGCCAGGAAGAAAGGACTATTCAGACTCTCGAAGATATGTTGCGAGAATGTGTTATAGATTTTGGAGGTAATTGGGATGATCACTTGCCACTTATAGAATTTTCTTACAATAGCTGCTATCAGGCCAGCATTACTATGGCTCCTTATAAAGCGTTGTATGGGAAAAGATGTAGGTCTCCAATGGGTTGGTTTGAACCAGTAGAGGTGTCGTTGATTGGTCCAGAGTTTGTTTGTGAGGCCTTAGAAAAAGTCCATCTAATCAGAGAAAGACTAAAAGCGACTCAGAGTCGTCAAAAGTCCTATTCTGACAAGAGGCATCGTGACTTAGAGTTCATGGTTGGTGATAAGGTGTTTTTGAAAGTTTCACCAATGAAAGGAGTTATAAGATTTGGTAAGAAGGGGAAACTTAGTCCTATATTTATCGGACCTTATGAGATTATAGAAAAGAACGGAAAGGTGGCTTATGAGCTAGCGTTGCCCGTTGAGTTGTCCTCTGTTCATCTTGTCTTTCATGTGTCTATGCTTAGAAAGTACATTCATGATGAGTCTCATATAATACTTGTCGGTATCCTAAAAATTAAAGAAGGCTTGACTTATGAAGAGGCGCCTATATAAATTCTCGATAGGAAAGTAAGAAAGTTGAGAACAAAAGATATAGCATCGGTAAAAGTTTTATGGAGTAATCATGATTCAAAAGAGGCTACGTGGGAGGTCGAGGAAGATATGAGGAAGAAATATCCATATTTATTTGAGAAAAAAGGTATGTGAACCTAGATTTGGCTTGGCATATACATTATATTATTAAATACAAGTTAGCATGTGTTTATGTCCTTGCTAGATTACACTTAGTTGTTGAAGTAATTTAGTTTCTATCAGAGTATATTAGTTATTTAATAATTTAGTGCTATGCCAGAGTATATTTAGTTCATTAAAGTTATTTACTTTTTGCATAAGTGTTGTGCTTTAGATTTTGGTTGGTTATTGTGGTACCTCCTTGCCGAAATTTTTTTAAAAATTTAAGGAGTTAGCCAAAATTTTGAGTCCCTTGGGAAAGTGAGTAATGCTAAGAACACTTAAAAAGTTCAAGGACTTAAGGGATGATTATTAGCTTAAGAATAAGGCCCTAGCAACATTCAAGGACGAATGTTTTTAATAAGGAAAGATTGTAACACTCCTCAAACCTATAGAAGTTTCAACACTCGCTAAATATAGAATTTAATAATTTTTTTCTTCTTAAATTATACTTCTATTACGGATTTAAACCGTTGTGATTGATTATTGAGTTACTTCTCTATTTATAAAGAATTGGATATACAATTAGGGGAATATTAATAATTTTAATATTAGTAATTTTTAAAAGGTGGATATCATTAATTATTAGTTAAGGCAAAACAAATCAAAAAGAGAAAAATAATGAAACAAAAAAAAGGGACTTAAATCCTTGGAAGAAGAACGTATTTCTCATTTAAAAGGGCAAAAGGGCAGAAGCCTTATTCGAACAAAACAAAGAAAAAGGCTTAATGCCTTAGAGAACACAGAAACACAGACGCACGAATACGAACAGAGGCAGCCAGAAATTGCTCGAAAAATTATAGGGTTCTTCACAACTCACTTATTATTGAACTCAGGTATATAAAATTCCTTTATTCTCAATTATCCTACAGTAGTAATAAGTAAGAATTGAAAATTTGATTCCCTTCTTCCTCTGTATCAACAGTAAGTTCAATATTTAGGTGTGAAAATTTGAAATTAATTCAAATATATTGGTTGTTGTAGAATCAATTATTTGACGGATATAAATTAGACTAGGGTCTACGTATTTGCTCAAGGAGTTTTGAGGTGAGTGGATATAACCCTTTACAAAAGTGGTTCTACTCACAAAAATATGCCCACAAAGTGTTTGATAAAATGCTTTAACGAGTCATCATGTGCTTAATTGGAACGAATGAGTTAATGTTGACTAATTATATTCTAGCTCAAGCATATGTATTTACTGGAGAATTATAAGTGTCTATTTTTCATATTTTTATGCTTTACTACATGATCTTACATGTTAAGGTTTCAAGAGTTATATAGAACTTTTAAAAATACTTTGTGTAATTTATTTCATGCTTACGCTATATATACACTCAAGAATATTATTATGAGTATTGATAAATCACTTTCAAACAAGATTTAGACTTGAAAAGTCACAAGAAGAAATTTTAGGAAGAAAAGATTTTTGGGAGTATCCTCTATTCTGAGAAGGGGTCATCGTCCAGGCCGAGGGTCCTGACCAAGGCGTTGACTTCCTGAAACTACTTGTGCCAAAGTAGGGAGCACACAAGCCGAGGGTCTCGTTGTTGAGAAAATACTTAGATAGGCTAAGGTATGATATATGAGCGTTGAGAACCATGAAATGAGTGGCACCTCGTGAATTGAGCCTATTCGATCAGGCTAGGATCGAACACGTGCCGATCACACGGTGACTAAGACAAAATTAAGTCAGGATAGTTGGAACTCCCGAAGTTTAAAGTGAAGTATTTTTTTATAAGAAAGAAAAAGAAATGAATTTGTTTTAGAATATTCATAAACTGCTATTATGCAATTATTTTAGAATTGTTCTTAGAAGCTTTAAGTTTCCATGCCTTTAGAATCTTTTCTCGTAATGTATATTTTATTAAAGTTTTGTCCTCTGTCGTTGAGACTCACTGAGTAAAATGGATGGTACTGACGTCCTCTTTTGGGAACCTACGTTGGTCTGCGGTACAACGTAGGAACTGTTTTTGCAGCCGAGCAGGCTACGGGTTAGGACTTTCCTCACTTCCAGTGCTATTGGTGAGTTCCGCTTTTTTTCGTGGAGTACTCCTTTGACTCGTCATTATTTAGGTATTTCTTTATTTACTTAGAGAACTGGCCAGGAAATTCATGTCCTGAATAGTGCGTCAGTTATCAGTAGATGTTTCATAGACACAGTCGGTGGGTTAAGATTTAGGTGTTTTAAATAATAACTTTACAATATTTCAGTAGTTACTATGAATAAATTTTTGGAGCTGGTTTATTTTAGATATTTAGATTAATTAAAAGTATTTGGTTAAAGTATTTCCTTTTTTGCATCTAAAGTTTGAAGTTAGAATAGATTTGATAAACACAGATGGTTCACTCGGTCATGTTTAGTGATCGGGTGACGGTCACGGCTGGTTCAGAAAATGGGTCATCGTAGTCACGACGGTCACGGAGGATAAAACAGCAATAATTAAAAAGAACATAGTACTAAAAGCGTCATCGTAAAGCAAATGGTAATCTATGTCGTTTAACTCAAGAATGAAAGCCAAGAAGCAGAGGCGGCTCAAGCATATGTATGACCTAAAGCCATAATTTAATGTGAGACCTAAATTTTTGTTAAGAAAATTTATTTGAAGTTTATTGTTCTAGCTTTTTGAGAACCGAAATTACAAATAACTTTTTTTATATAAACGATTTCTTCTAATAATTCCTTTTCAATTGATAACGTAGCCAACACATGTAATCTGTCTTGAGATATTGTTGATCTTAGTAAGATTTTATCAATTTCAATATTGAAAAACTTCTTTCTATCGAGGCAGCTGTTATAAATATTGTTAACTTTATTCTATAAGTATTTGAAAAAGAATCAAGTCTTTTATTTGAATGAGTATACCGATTAGAGCATTATCTTCTGTTTGTACTATTAGCGCTTTTAATGCAAAAAAATGTCAAACTCAAATTCAAACGTTAGGAAAACTAACAAAATGCTACCTATTTGTAAGTAAGTCAAATAGTTACTTTATTTACATATTTAAAAATAATATTTTTATATGAAAAAAGTCTACTTTTGGATGAAAAATACTAAATTATTAGTTTAAAGACCTATAAACCTACTTGTCTAAAAAAAATGAGCCCCCCAAATTAGAGGCCTATGACACATGCCTTATTAGGGGTATATAGTGAAGGCAATGGGGCAGTGCGGGTTTGAGAGTTTGTGGTTTGGGGGCGGGGCGCGAATTGGAGATTTAATTTTTTGAACTAAATGATCTCCACAACCCAAAAACACTGTCATGAATGGTCTAGCTTTTGAAATTGTTAGAAGTTTTGAACGTAAACAAAACTAAAAAGAACTGTTATATTCTTAACTGTTATGGAGTTTTAAAAATCTTTACTACTTTTTCATCTTTTTGTATCAACCATTCCATTTTTTTTTCCTGGTGGAATTCAATTTAAGTTCATATGTAAAACATTTTGTCTTTTACTTTTTGAATCACTTATAGTTATTACCATATATAGTAGCACTACTCCGTGGGCAAATAAACAAAAAGACGATCTATTTTTCTTGTCACAATCATCTTTTAAAAGAAAAAGAGAGAATTTTTATTAAAAAATTTGCGGGGCGGGGCGGGTGAACGCGGGTGGATTATGGAGCGGGTGAATGCGGGTTTAAATCCAATGCGGGGCGAGTTGAAATTGTGCGGGTTCAGACAGAACCCGCCCCGCACCCGCCCCTCCTCGCACCGCCTGTTGTATAGGACAATATCCGCCCTAAGATATTTAGGATAAAATAACATTAACGAAAAATTCAGCTGAGGACGGTCAGGGAGCAGCGAGATTCGTGATCGAGATGGCAACAATGGCCGAGGTCGAGTACCGCTGATAGAGTAGAAACATCTAGTTTTTGAAATAGGATATTAAGGAGAATATTCTGGTGAATATTCTCTGCACTTGTACTATTAGGGTTTGCTAGGGATATGTGTCGAATATATAAGGAGAACGAAAAGCAATAGGGGCATGTGACATACATTGTGATAAGAGCAGACTTATAGAAAAGATTATCTCTCTCTTGTACAGATACAAATACTACTTTTTTATCAAGATTCTTGCCCACATTATTCCACACTTTTCCATCAGATCCGAGGATTGTTCAAGCAAATCTTAGATCTATCGGTCATTCATCATTGGCAGGGGGAACATTCATCTAATCCATTTTTTATTTGGTGAATCATTCCTCCTATTTATTTAAATGCCATTTATTGTTATTTATTGCTAGTTATACCTCCATTATTATTGATACCTCGATGTTGACAACCTTTTACAGGATTTGTCTCCATCTCACATATGTGTTCAAAATTTACATCTAGAGTAATTAATATTAACTAGATTTAACCTGCTATTACATAAATATAATAGTTTAACCGAAAATCATACTTTTTGGTCAAATAATTTGGCCACATCTGTGGGGATTTGCTAGTTAAGTCTTTTAGTTTCTTCTAGATCTACAATCGGCAGTAGTTACTCGCGTAAAAAAATAAGAACAAGAACCTTTTTCTCCCTGCATGCATACATCTAATATGGCAGGTAACAGATAAGAAAGAACAAGAATAATGAGTGACCTCCCAACCAACCTCATGAATATCATCCATGAGAGCTCTGAAGCAGTGGACGAGGGTACAACGCCCAATACCTCCCCTAGGCGAGGTGGATCACCCCTCTTCACTGCAGCATCACAAAATCACTCGGTAAGACAACCTCCACTTCCGTGGTAGAGGAGGCACCACCAGAAATAAAGAAGCTCCTTGAGGCCTGGCTAACTGATACGCTGACCAGAATCCTCCATAAGCCCATTGGGGATGCGGCCACAGAAAACGCAAGAACTTGTGTTATACCACCAGTGGACGAGCAACATGATCAATTTCCTCCTCCTTCTCCCGCAACGACAGGTATTACTCACAATGTTTTTAGCAATGTAGGTGACGACGCTCTCACGGCCATTCTGAAAATGATGGAGAAAATGGAGAATGAGAACAAGGCACTTCGGGACCAAATAAGAGAACACCAAGAAAGGATCGATAAAATACCGGCCGCTCCTAAGCTATTGCCGAAGAGATATGTAGGTCGGTTCATCGAGAAGTCGTACAGTGATAGTGATGCCCCACATTCCATACCAAAGACCTTCAAAATGCCACCCTATATGAAAATATACAATGGTACAACCGACCCTAAAGATCATGTGACTCACTATGTCACCGCCGTGAAAGGCAATGATCTCGCAAAGGAACAAGTATCCTCCATCCTGCTAAAGAGATTCGGCGAAACACTCACGGGAGGCGCGTTAACCTGGTATTCACAACTGCCTGCACATTCCATTGAAACCTTCGAGGAAATGGCCGATAAGTTTGTAACTGTCCATGTCGGGGCAAAGAAGGCCAAGGCAAGAATAAACGACATCTTTTCTATTAAACAGTCTCCGGGAGAGGGGCTGAGGGACTTTCTCGCCCGTTTCAACCGAGTAAGAATGACCTTGCTGAATGTATCAGAAGGAATGGCGCTAGCAGCTTTTCAAAACAGGCTGAGCAGAAATGGTTTGAGGGCAACAAGAAAGTTACTAAGTCAACTTATGAAGTACCCTCGACTACTTGGTATGAGATACACAATGCATATTGTGCCGAAGTCCGAGTAGAAAAGTACGACCTTAATGGTACGACCCATCGACTGACCTCGGTGCAAGCAGAATCCAGTAAATATCGAAGAAATGATATCAGAAGAGATCATGCGGCCTCAAGATCCAACCGGGAATGACATCTTCTATATGTTAGAACCTCCACTGCGTCCTCATACCGCCATGAAGAGGGCCCACACCGATCAAGAGCATGGACTCACCGAAACAAAAGAGGTATGCCCCCTTACTATCCGCTCACAATTTTTGTATATCGCCTATAGAGATAGCCTACGCCTTGGAGAAGCTCGAACCAAAGGTGAAGTAACCACAAAAAATGAGGTCGGACCTGAATACCAGAAAATTAGATGCCCTTTGAGAGTTCCATCAAGAGCGAGGACACAAAACCGAAGATTGCATCACTCTAAGATAGGAGGTCGTAAACATGCTACCACAGGGACACCTCAAGTATTTTTGAGCGATTGGGGAAGGACCAATTTTGCCAGAGGACGTGAACAACATCAAGGTCTACCGAAACCGCCCTCACTGGCCTGCACCATTCACAAGATCGTCAGTGTCGGGGACGACGCTTCCATCAATATTTTGGAGTTCACCACAACTCACAAGCTCAAACAGTCGATCACCCACGAACAATATGATGAACTCGAAGAAATTATCATCTTTAATAACTCAGATACCAACGGTTTGGCTTTCCCTCACTATGATGCTCTTGTTATCACTTTACGAATTTAAGATATCGACATAAGTCAGATTATGGTGGACGATGGGAGTGGTGCATGCATTATCCATCCCCGAGTACTTGCACAAATAAAAATCGAGGACAAGATATTGTCGCGCTACATCACACTAACACGTTTTAACAATGCAGTTGAGCAAACATCCGGCGAGATCACACTCCCATCCTAGCAAATAGTGTCACTCTGGAAACCACGTTCCATATGATAGACCAGGACACATCATACAACGCCATAATAGGGAGACCACGAATACACAACATGGGAGCCATCCCCTCCAGCTTGTACCAATTCATCAAATTCCCAACTCCGTGGGGAATAGCATACGAGGGGAGCAACGCACGTCCCAGGAATGCTATCGATCGCCTTAGACTGTACGGCCACCCAACAAAAAAAGAACAAAGAAAAGGAGGCATAGCAATCAACAGGGTCGAGGTGAATGTGCGACGGCAGCGAGGACGTCATCAGAGACACCGATATGGTCGAGGTCGCAGGATCGGCCATAGAGGACCTAGACCCCGTTTGGTAGACAGCAAGAAAGCTTACATCGGCTGCAAACTTCAGGAACAGGGTAAGTTTTTTGAATTTTAATTGCTAATGTGGACTTGTTTTCTTTTAGCCATGCAGATATGCCAGGTATCCCAAAGGATATCGCCACGCACAAATTGAACATCGACCCATTCCACCCCCCGGTGCGGCAGGTTAGGCGTAAGTTCAACTCTGCAATCAATGATGCAGTACGTGAAGAAGTGGAAAAATTATTAGAAAACGGCTCCGTTAAGGAGTTAAAGTACCCCCAATGGGTAGCCAACATAGTCATGGTGAAAAAGAATAACGGCAAATGGTGGATGTGTGTAGATTTCACTGACCTGAACAAAGCTTGCCCCAAGGATTCATTTTCATTACCCCATATCGATCAACTCATCGACGCAACGACCGGGCACGAGCTACTAAGCTTCTTTGATGCTTACTCAGGATATAATTAGATCCTCATGGAAGAAGAGGATCAGGAAAAAACCATCTTCATCACCCACCAGGTGAGGTATTGCTACAGGGTCATGCCCTTCGGATTGAAAAATGTGGGGGTAACTTATCAAAGGTTGGTGACGAATATGTTCAAAGACCACCTCGGTAAGACGATGGAAGTCTACATAGATGACATGTTGGTCAAATCCAAAAGGAAAGAAGATCACATCGACCACTTGAGAGAAGCATTTGGCATACTCAGGCAATATGGCATGAAATTGAACCCCAAAAAATGTGCATTCAGCATGGCCTCTGGAAAATTATTGGGTTATCTAGTGTCACAGCAAAGTATCGAGGTCAATCCCGACCAAATCAAGGCCATCGAGGGGATACCATAGTACTTGACCATAGGTTCAGAGGTAGACTGGTCGTATCGTTGCCCTTTCAAGGTTTATCTCACGATCTTCCGATAGGTTCCATAAATTCTTCGGCGTACTCAAAAAGGATAACGTCTCCAATGGACCCCTGAATGCATCCAAACCCTGAAGGAGTTAAGGTGCACTTGTCATTGTTGTCGTTGCCTTCAAAACCAGAACCTGGACAATCCTTCCTCGTCTATCTTACTGTATCCAAAGTAGTTGTAAGCGCGGTCCTGGTCCGAGAAAATAAAGGTACGCAATCTCCCATTTATTACATTAGCAAAACACTAGTCGATGTCGATACAAGATACCCCCATCTCGAAAACTGGCTCTGGCCCTAGTCGTAGCTTCACGAAGTCTTAGATCATATTTCACATGCCACCCCATCTCGATCGTCACGACTTTCCCCTTAAGAAGCATTTTGCATGAGAGTTGTCGGGCAGATTGGCCAAATGGAACATCGAATTGAGCGAGCACAATATCACATATCGACCGCGAACGACGATAAAATCACAGGTCCTCACAAACTTCGTCGCCGACTTCAGTGCTAAAATAATTACCGAAGTCGAAGAAGAAGTCGTCCATGCTTCCCCCCAAACACAAGACTTTGGGTCCTATACACTGATGGAACATCTAACGCACCAGGGTCTGGGCTGGGACTCGTATTCAAACTCCCAACAGGAGAAGTGATTCGCCAGTCCATAAGATGCCTGAACATGACTAAAAACGAGGCTGAGTATGAGGACGTAATTGTAGGACTAAGACTATCACTCAAATACGGGGCGAAGTGGCTAAAATTGCGCTGCGATTCTCAACTCGTGGTCAACCAAGTCACAGTGAATTTCCAAATCAAGGAACAAAGGTTACAAAAATACCAGACCAAAATCTGCAAGCTTCTACTTGAGTTCGACGAATGTCAACTCAACTAGATCCCCTGAGCACAGAATACTGAGGCATACGGTCTTGCCAAACTGGCCGTAACCACCAAAAGCATTACAACCAGAGAGAGAAATGTTGTCCACCTCCTCAATTCATCGATAGATTAGATCAAGGTAAGAACCATAAACCTGACTTGGGACTAGTGCAATTGTATTGCTTCATATATCTAGGATGGCGTACTCCCAGATGATTAAAAGGCCAAAAACTGCGAATGCAAGCAACCAGATACAACATCATTCAACACGACCTGTACAAAAGGATGTATGGCGGCCCTCTGGTGAAATGGTTAGGCCTAAATCAGATGCGGTTCGTCCTTGAAGAAGTACATGAAGGCCAATGTGGAGCTCACTCTGGAAAATGAGCTCTAGTCTGATGCCTCATACGGGCAGGGTATTACTGGCCCACCATGAAAAAGGAGGTTGAAGACTTCGTGAAAAAATGTGAGCAATGCTAGAAGTATGCCTGAATGATTCACCAAGAAGGAGAACACCTACACTCAATGACTTCCCCTTGGACGTTCATCAAATAGGGAATGGACATCGTAGGTCCCCTCCCGGCTGGACGAGGCAATGTACAATTTCTTTTGGTTTTAGTTGACTATTTTTCTAAGTGGGTAGAAGCAGGATCATTCGCCCAAATACACGAACATGAAGTGATCGCTTTTATAAGGAAAAACATCATATGACGTCTCGGTCTCCCTAAAGAGATCAGCTGCGACAACGGACCCCAGTTTGCGGCAAAGAAGGTCGCTAAGTTTTTTGAAAAATGGCACATCAAAAGAATACTCTCAACGCCATACCACCCTGCGGGAAACGGGCAAGCGGATGCCTCCACTAAGTTGATACAGAACGTCATGAAGAAGAAACTCGAAATGCCAAAGGATTATGGCCAGAAATATTACCAGAAGTACTTTGGGCCTACCGAACAATGCCCAAGATGAGCACTGGAGAGACGCCATACTCATTAGTCTATGGTACTGATGCAGTAATACCTGTCGAGGTCGGGGAGCCCAACCTAAGATACTCCCACGAAAGCGGACCTCGGAATGATGATAGCAGAATGCAAGAGTTCGACGAAGACGAGGAACAAAGAGATACGGCCTACGTAAGAATGGGCGCCCAAAAGAAACAAGCAGAATGCTATTACAACAAAAAGGCAAAAATCATGCCACTCAAAGACGGGGATTACGTGCTTATAGCCAAAACATAAGCGAGCAAAGACCCGTGGGAAGTCAAACTAGGAACAAACTGGGACGGCCCTTACAAAATCACGGCAACAGCAAACAAAGGGTCATTCGAACAAGAAATAATGGAAGGAAAGCGACTATCAAACAACTGGAATATCACACGCCTCAAGTACTTCAACTTTTAAAAGATGGTGTCCCCAAAATCGTACTCTTTTTCCCTCACTTGAGTTTTGTCCCAATTGGGTTTTCTCGAGGAGGTTTTTAACGAGGCGATGAAGGGGACACTTTAGGATTGAAGCGCACACAGACAAAGGCACCGGATGGCTAGTTCATTGCTCGACTTCTGAATACTTTTCCATGTCAACCAATGAAGGGACTAGGTAGACTGGGACTGGGACTAAAATGTCAACCAGCGCCCAGAAAATATTTAAATCTCTCCAAGTGTATAAATAAAGCAAAAATATATGAATTTTATTTCTATTCTCTCCAAGTATGGGTTACATTCGATATCGTTTGAATAAACACCTAATCGGCCCTCGTCCATAACTAGGTATGGGTTACATTCGACCTCATTCTAATCAACACCTAATCGGCCCTCGGTCATAACTAAGTATGGGTTATATTTGACCTCGTGCGAGTCAACACCTAATCGGCCCTCGGCCATTACTAAGTATGGGTTACATTGGCCTCGTTCGAATCAATACCTAATTGGCCCTCGGCCATAACTAAGTATGGGTTACATTCGACCTCGTTCGAATCAACACCTAATCGGACCTTGGCCATAACTACGCATAAGTTACATCTGACCTCATTCAAATCAACACCTAATCTCCTTCATCCATAACTAACCATGGGTTACATTCGACCTTGTTCGAATTAACACCTAATCGGCCCTCGGCCATAAATAACCATACGATATGTTCGACCTCGTTCGAACTAATTTCCACTGGCCCCATGCCATGATCAAACCTAAGTCTGTTTCGACCTCGTTCGACCCCACTCAACATAAATTATTACGACCAAGAAAACCAAGAAACCAAGCAACAAAATAAAAAAGCATACAAACCCAAACATGGTTTCAGAAAGAGGCTGATGGCTCATCCCACCGCAACTTATCCAGGACTCTTGCCAATAGCCCATCAACTTCCATCATGGTTTCAGAAAGAGGCATACCCTCTGCAGTTTCAGTCGATGGTGAAACCACGAACGATAGCTCGGTGACATCTCCAAGCTCTATGATCGTCGTTTCTCGGATAACAGAATCTCCCATCACTGAATCCACTGCCCAGGCAACCCCTTCGCCGATGTCCATTGATCTTCTCTTTGGGGGAACCAAGTTACCACCATTTGACAACAATTCCTCTTCCTCGTCCTCGCCTACTAGATGAAATAAGGTAGAAGTTGAAAACTCGCTGTCGATATTTCCGAGGCTACAGAAGAAGACGGTACAGAAGCAGCAGTAGGTCTGGTCAACGAACGAGTAGGACTGGCAGCAGCAGAAGAACGAACAGAGGCAGATGATAGAGAAGGACTAGCCGCGGTCACAGCAGGAATAGAATCCAAAGAAGAAGTGGCTTTCCTCTTGTGAAACGCAGGAGGAGGATCCCTCGGTCTCCTTGAAGACCCTCGAACTGAAAAAGAGTTAAGTTTCATCACCACCAATAATGAACTATAGCATGAAAGCAACCATGTGGTCAAAAAAGAACTGAAAATAATAGATGAACTCACCGGCCAAGGAAAAAACAGGCTCGAACTTCTTAAGAAAACCCAGCCACTCACAAATCCCCACTGTGTGAGTCGGAATCCATCCAACCCGGTCGGAATTTTCCTTGAAAAGGAGGAGGCGCGACTGTGGCTGTAAAAGGAAGAGAGAATGTTAGAACTTACGACTAGACACAAATAAATCAAATACCTTTCACAAAATACGGGTACTTACGAGCGTGATTCCAGGCCTCAAGAAAGCCGTTCGTGTTGGCTACTACGTCCTCAGTTTTGACGAAGAAGTAGTTGTGCAAGAACTTACAATTCGCTGTATTGTCCATCTTCATCACCAAGCATTTACCTCATCGGTGGCGAAGATGAAACATCGTCCCCCTATAAAATCTAGGGGCGAAGAGATGCATCGGATGGCGGAGTGTGACCTCGACCCCGGCCAACTCGGAAAATTTTGAGAACATCCTGATAAGCTTGTAAATGTACGAAAATAGTTGGGTCGGGAAGACACTGTAATAGCGGCAAAATTCCTCCATCAATGGGAGAAGGGGAAGAGTATATCCGACCTGGAAAGGATACGCGTAAAATGTACAATATCTGGGGCGGTAGATTTTCAAAACGCCGTGCCCTGCTCGGATCAAAGCGATGTGGGAAGGGATATTGAATTTTTCCATAAGCTCGGCAGATCGGACTCTCCCATTGCTGACTCTGAGATTTTAGGTTCACCTTCGGGCGCCTTTGAGAAATCGGACCTAACTTTCTCACAACGAGGGATTATTTCCTCCACCGTAGGAAAGTTCTCTTCCTCTGTGACGATAGCAACCCTATCAGCCTGAGGGGGTATAATCACCACCAATGGGACAGCATCGGTTACCATACCAGAAACAAAGGGCACATTAGTCATGTTGATTTAAGGGAAGATGTTCGAAGCAAGCAAATGTTAGAAGTTGCGAGAACCACTAAAACCAGTAAGAAATTTAGAACAAAAGAAGAAGAAGAAGAAGAAGAAGAAGATACATAATTCTTCTTTTTGGATGCAAGAGGTTTCGTAAAGGTTGGAACGTTAGTCATACACACCTATTTATAAAAATTCAGGCAACAAAACCAAGGAAATAACCATCATTACCTGGCATTGTAATCGAAGCGGATGACCCAATCAGAAGACGCGCGTGAAACAAAGCAACATATCCAGAAATCGCATCATAATGACGTCCGACGCCATGATGTCAACATGATTCGTGGGACTTACAACCCTAAAAGTTACAGCTCGCAAAGGAACATGCTTCCACCTCGCCCCAATCATCACGACTCATTCAGGAGGTCAAAATGTTCCAACCCCATTAAACAATATTCGCTCATCGAACTCGCCTAAGGTCGGCCTCAACAAGCGGAGGGACTAACTGTATAAGAAAAAATTTGCCCTAAGATATTTTAGGTAAAATAACATTAAGGAAAAAGCCACGTGAGGATGTCTAGGGATCAGTGAGATTCATGGTCTATATGTCAATGATGGCCAAGGTCGAGTACCGCTGATAGAGCATTAACGGCTAGTTTTTGAAATAGGATATTAAGGAGAATATTCTGGTGAATATTCTCGGCACTTGTACTATTAGGGTTTTCTAGGGATATGTACCGAATATATACGGAGAAAATAAAAGCAATAGGGGCATGTGACATTCATTCTGACAAGAGTAGACTTATAGAAAATATTTTCTCTCTATCTCTCTTGTAAAGATACAAAGACTATGTTTTTATCAAGATTCTTGCCCACTACTCCACACTTTTCTATCAGATCTAAGGATTGTTCAAGAAAATCTTAGATCTATCTGTCATTCATCATTGTCATGGGTACATTCGTCCATTCCTTTCTTTATTGGGTGAATTATTTCTCCTATTTACTTACATGTCATTTATTGCTAGTTATACCTCTATATTGTTGATACCTTGAGAATTATTTGTGTTTATTGTTGACAACCTTTTATGGGATATGTCCCCATCTCACACATGTGTTCAAGATTTACATCTAGAGTTATTATTATTAACTAGATTTAACCCGCTATTACATAAATATAATGGTTTAATCAAAAATCATACTTTTTTATCAGACACCTGCCATTCCTAGGTGTATAACATTAGAGCCAACCTTGCTAAAAAGATCTTGTTGATGGCGTGAGAAGATGAAAGAAAAGAGGAGAGGAAGAGTTCTTTTTTTCTTCTCTTCTTGCTGCATTTTTTTGTTGGGCCAAATATGCCCTTCGTATGTGGCCAGTCAAGTATAGTCTCTTAGGATTACGACACGTGTCAAGATTTGCTGCTAATTCACTAATTAATCTTATAATTTGGTTAAATGGGGAAGTATTTATTTTTGGACCAAGTATGAAATGGTAAGAGCATAGGTTAGCTAAAGTATTAACAATGGACATAATTGTTCAATTTAGCATAGTACAAGGGCATATTTAGACCTTTTCCCGTTGATATTATTGGAAAAGTAATCATGAATATTCTAATCTAGAAATACCAAGTTCATGTACTTTAATGTTATTCAAGTGAGTATTTAGAATATCTACGCGAGGCCTTTATGTTATATAGGTGTATGCTTTTGTGTTTTTAAGCTGACCAAATTGATCATATAGAAGGTTTCACAAGCATTTAATAGTATTGTATACGGTAAAAATCGAGGATACCCGATTTTACGGGCTCGAGAGTGAGCCAATATCGAAGCAAGTTTGGGCTCGAGGGACATGAAGACTGGGGGATCGAGGTCAGGCTAAATAGACACCGTAGTAACAGAATCACGAGATATCCGCAATTGACCACCAATCTCGGCGAAGATCTCAGAACCGGCAGAACCATTAACGGTTATTGATATCAATCATGTATTTTACTTCTGAAATTAAATTCATACCTTATTTAGGATTCCTCTGCTATATAAAGAGGAACCTTGTTCACTTGTAAACATCATTACCAACATTATCATCATACACAAGTTATCACTTACGCTACCATTGAGAAGTACAAACACTCTGCTCTTTTACTTACTCTTAATCCTTTGTTGTTCTTACTGTCCATTCTGTTCATATCTTGGAATACTTGCAATTACACCGGTTTGATCCATTTTAATCGTTTAATTCCTTTATTTATTTAGCTATTTATCAATTGGCATTGAATTACATTACACATCCTTATAACTGTATTACAAGTTTAATTGTTACTCGTATTTCGAGGTAAATAGTTTGGCGCCCACCATGGGGCTAAGGATAATAGTGATCGTTCAGTGCTAGTTCTGACTTAACACATTATTTTACGCTTTTTTCTTCTCAAGAATTTTGTTTTCAGGATAAATCATGTCAAACTCACAAAACATAGCTACTCATGGTGACAACGGTCTCGGACTCCACGGAGAGAACGAGAATATTATAGCTCCAGGAATCGAGGTGCCACAAGCTGACCTCGGAGGAGAACCACCCGTCAACCCAGTCGATGTCGATTCGCATATTGCTCTGAATGTGGACCTAGGCGGGGACTCCGATGGAAGCGTACGCAGAGAGGGCCGAACTGACGGTCGAGGTACTCAGGGAAGAGGAGACGAAGGTGTCAGTCTCCAAGTTATATTTGAAATTCTACAAGCCCAACAGAATGCCATTGCTCAGTTGCAAAATCAGCACATGGCACCGAATAGGATCGAACAAGAGGCTACTCGTCGTACCGAGCCAGTGCCTGAAAGATCAGGTGACAATACTTCGACAACTGACCCTGCTATAATGAGAATGATCTAGGATCTCACTAAGAGAATAGATTCAGGAGAAAAGAAAATTGAGGCTAACGACAAGAAGTTGGAAACCTATAATTCTCGAGTCGATCAGATTCCGGGGCCACCACCGATCTTAAAAGGAATGAACTCCAAAAATTTTGTGCAACGACCATTCCCTCCAAGTGAGACTCCGAAGCCCATACCAAAAAAGTTCAGGATGCCCGATATACCTAAATACAACGGGACCTCGGACCCCAAGAAGCAAGTTACCCTTTATACATGTGCCATAAAAGGAAATCATTTGGAAGACGATGAAATCGAGTCAGTACTGCTAAAGAAATTCAGAGAGACCCTGTCGAAGGGACCTATGATTTGATACCACAACTTGCCACCAAACTCCATCGATTCGTTCGCCATGTTGGCAGATTCATTTGTAAAGGCACACGCTCGCGCTATAAAGGTTGCAACAAGAAAATCAGACCTCTTCAAGGCGAAGCAGAGGGATAACAAGATGCTAAGAGAGTTTGTATCTCGATTCCAAATGGAACGAGCGGATTTTGATCGCATCGTGCCAGTTGAAGTAGAACTTAATAGAGTACCCGGTTGTGACTTGGGCAAATATTCACAATCGATATCAGTCAAAGATTAGGGTTGAGGAAAACCAACTGGGAGCCCTCTCGGGCTCAGTGCATCCTAACTGGTCGACAGGTAAGAACCAAAGAAATGTCGATAGAGAATCGAGGTCGAATAAAGATCGATATGCTTCAGATAGAAGGAATAACCATCCGGGACGTAATTCTGCCCGGAACGATCAGAGGGGTGACCGAGGACAAAATTCTCGGGGACTCATGAGCAAAACTGGATTCAACAAATATGCAGATCCCACAGAAGCACCCCGATTATCTGAGTACAATTTCAGTGTCGATGCCTCGGGTATCGTATCGGCCATCGGGAGGATCAAAGACACAAGATGGCCCAGACCTATACAAATTGATCCCTCTTAAAGGAATCCAAACCTGATGTGTAAATACCATGGCACGCATGGCCATAGGATCAAAGACTGCAGACATGTGAGAGAGGAAGTAGCTTTATTGTTAAACGAGGGTCACCTTCGAGAATTCATCAGTGATAGATCCAAAAATCACTTCAAGGAAAGAGACGCCAACAGAAAGAACGAGCAAGGAGAACCTCAGCATGTTATCCACATGATCATCCGCGGGGTCGACGTCCCACAAGGACCTATATTCAAACGCACCAAAGTATCAATCACGAGAGATAAACGGACTTGAGACTATGTGCCCGAAGGTACTCTCCCGTTCAACGACGAAGAAGTAGAAGGGATCTCACAGCCGCATAACCACGCCCTGGTAATTTCTAATTTGCTAAATAAAATTCAAGTTAAACGTGTTCCCGTGGATCCAGGTAGCTCGGCAAACATAATCAGATCGAGGGTCGTAGAGAAGCTCGGCCTGCTAGACCAGATTGTACCTGCATCACGAGTCCTAAATGGCTTCAACATGGCCAGCAAAACAACGAAAGGAGAGATAATCCTAACAGTAAACGTGGTCGGGACCATCTAGGACACAAAATTTCATGTCATCGAAGGTGACATGAGATACAATGCATTGCTCGGAAGGCCGTGGATCCATAACATGAGGGCAGTACCATCGACCCTTCATCATGAAGTTCCCAACAGTGGATGGTGTGAAAACAGTTTATGGGGAACAGCACGTTGCGAAGGAAATATTTGCAGACGATGAGGTGATGCCGATATTAGCACCGTCGACCTCAGAAAAGTCGAGCATCAAAGATAAGCGAGCGTCCAAATAGCAATCACCGTCCCCAGCCTCGACCAAATCAGATAAACAGGTAATCGAAGAAGAAGAGGAGGATTTTCTCATTCCTCGAACTTTCATCGTTCCCGAATAATTGGATGCAACCAAATCAATGGTCGAGGAGCTGGAACAGGTGATACTTATCGAGTATCTACCCTTGAACGTAAGGTATAAATGGGAACGGGATTGACCCCCGAACCTAGGAAAGAACTCATTTAATTTCTTATTGATAACATGGATTGCTTTGCATGGTCCCATTTATACATGACAAGAATCCCACCCGAGATAACAACTCATTGGTTGAGCCTGGATCCCAAGTTCAGACCGATAAAGCAAAAGAGAAGGCCACAGTCCGAGATGAGGCACGCCTTCATAAAGGAGGAGGTAACCAAACTTCTAAAATAGGGTCCATTCGGGAAGTAAAATATCTCGAGTGGTTAGCCAACGTAGTTGTAGTCCCCAAAAAGGGGAACAAACTTAGAATGTTAGACTATTAGGACTTGAACAATGAATGTCTGAAAGATTCTTTTCCTTTGCCTAACATCGATCGAATGATCGATGCCACGGCCGGCCACGAGATACTTACTTTTCTCGATGCATATTCTGGGTACAACCAAATCCAGATGGACCCAGAAGACCAGGAAAAAACTTCTTTTATCACAAATTATGGAACTTACTGCTATAATGTAATTCCCTTCGGGCTAAAAATTGTGGAGGCTACATATCAACACCTATTTAACAAGATATTCGAAGAACAGATAGGAAAATTAATGGAAGTTTACATTGACGATATGTTAGTTAAGTCCCCGCTCGCAGAGGACCAATTAACTCATTTGCAGGAGACATTCGAAATCTTGAGAAAATACAAACATGAAGTTTAACCATGAAAAGTGTGCTTTCAGGGTCGGCTCGAGCAAATTCCTCGGCTTCATGGTGTCAAATCGGGGAATCGAGATCAATCTCGATAAGATTAAGTCCATCGAAGACATCACCGTCGTCGACAGCGTGAAAGTCGTTCAGAGACCAACTGAACGGATAGTTTCCTTAGGCTGGTTCATTTCGATGTCATCAGATCGGAGCCACATGTTCTTTTCCATACTCAAAAAGAAAAATGATTTTACATGGACCCCGGAATGTCAGCAAGCGTTGGAGGAATTGAAATGATACTTATCGAGACCACCTTTGCTTCACACCCCAAAGGCAGATAAGAAGCTATACCTATACCTGGCAGTGTCCGAGATAGCGGTAAGTGGAGTATTAGTTCGAAAAGAAGAAGGTACGCAGTTTCCAGTTTATTACGTGAGTCGAACCTTAGGAGATGCTGAAACTAGGTATCCACACTTAGAAAAATTGGCACTCGCATTGATAAGCGTATCTAGAAAACTAAAGTCGTATTTTCAGTGTCATCCTATATGTGTTATCACCACCTATCCCCTTCGGAATATAATGTACAAGCCCGAGTTATCGCGCCGATTGGCTAAATGGGCCGTCAAACTTGGCGGGTACGATATTTAATATCAACCCCGAACGGCCATCAAGTCTCAAATATTAGCAGACTTCGTGGTAGACTTTTCGCCAACCCTCGTACCCGAAGTGGAAAAGGAACTTTTTCTAAAATCGGGTACCTCGTCGGGGTATGGACCCTCTTCATGGACGGAGCCTCGAACGTGAAAGGGTCCGGGCTTGGTATTGTTTTTAAACCGCCCACGGGAAACTTTATTATACAATCAATTAAGACTGCCAAAGTGACTAACAACGAGGCCGAATATGAGTCTATGATTGCAGGTCTCGAACTAGCTAAGAGCTTGGGAGCGGAAGTTATTGAAGCTAAATGTGACTCCCTACTACTAGTTAACCAGGTGAACGGAACCTTCGAAGTTCGAAAGGACAGGATGCAGAGGTACTTAGACATATTACAGGTCACCTTACACCGCTTCAAAGAATGGACCCTGCAACATGTACCTCGAGAACAAAATACTGAGGCCGATGCACTTGCCAACTCGGGATCGTCGGTCGACAAAGATGAAATTAGCTTGGGGACTCTTGTCCAACTCTCGAGGTCTGTAATCAAGGAAGGGCACGCCGAGATTAATTCCACAATCTTAACCTGGGATTGGAGAAACAAATACATCGAATATTTGAAGAACGGGAGGTTGCCATTAGTCCCAAGGAATAAAGAACCATATGGACCAAAGTCGCTCGATTCACATTAGATGAGGACAGAACGCTATATAGGATAACATTCGATGGTCCACTGGCAGTATGATTGGGGCTGGGAGATACTGAATATGTTTTGCGAGAAATCCACGAAGGCACTTGTGGAAACCGTTCTGGCGCAGAGTCACTAGTTCGAAAGGTCATCATAGCAGGATACAATTGGGACAGCATGGAGAGAGATTCTAAGGAGTTCGTTCGAAGATGCGACAAATGTCAAAGGTTTGTACCAATGATTCACCAGCCCGGTGAACAACTTCACTTGGTCTTATCCCCATGGCCATTCATGAAATAGGGAATGGACATCTTTGGTCCTCTGCCATCGGCCCCAGGTAAAGATAGTTTCATATTGTTTATGACTGACTATTTCTCTAAATGGGTTAAAGCACAGGCCTTCAAAAAAGTTAGAGAAAAGGAAGTGATCGACTTCATATGGGATCACATTGCATATCGATTGGGGATGCCTGCGAAAATCGTGTGTGATAATGGAAAACAATTCATTGGCAGTCAAGTAACAAAATTCCTCGAGGAACACAAAATAAATGATACTATCAACGATGTATCACCCTAGTGGAAATGGACAGCCCGAATCAACGAATAAAACTATCATCCAAAACTTGAACAAAAGGCTAAACGAAACCAAGGGGAAGTGGAGAGAAAAATTGTCCGAGGTTCTATGGGCATATCGGACGACATCAAAGTCCAGTACCGGAGCAACCCCATTTTCTTTAGTATATGGCTTCGAAGCCTTAATGCCTGTCGAAGTCGGGGAGCCCAGCGCCAGGTTTCAACATGCAATGGAAGAATCCAACCACGAGGCAATGAATACCAGTCTCGAGTTTTTAGATGAAAGACGAGAAGCGGCGCTCATTCGAATGGCCGCGCAAAAGAAACGAATCGAGAGGTATTACAACAGAAGAACCAATCTTCAACACTTCAAAGTCGGAGACTTGGTATTAAGGAAAATCACTATCAATACTCGAGCCCCTAATGAGGGGAAACTCGATCCCAACTGGGAAGGACCCTATCAAATCCTCGACATAGTCGGGAAAGGATCCTACAAGCTTGGAACAATGGACGGTGAGCCATTGCTGAATAACTGGAACATATCACTCCTCAAGCGATACTATTGCTAAGGTATGGTTTTCTCTTTTTTTACTTAAATATTTGAAACTAACTTGTTGCAGGTATCAAGTCCAAGAAATCGATACCTTAGGTTTTAAAGTACGCGATGCACTCTTTTTCCCTTAAACTGATTCTTATCCCAAATGGGTTTTTCTGGCAAAGTTTTTAACGAGGAAACAACTATGTGTTACCTGAGGGTAATTCAACAGTATCCAAGGCTTCTTTGCAATCAACTTGAATACTGGGGGGCATCACCCTTGGATGTTATGTAAATGGGTCTCGATGGGAAGAATTTTGTAATAGGACAAACGGTCAATTGAACCGTGTCCGTATAGATTAGCTGAGTCCCGAAAACAAAACATGTCCGCATGTATGAATTATACAAAAAAGCACTCTCTTTTCTCAAAATTGCGTTTGAAGTAGAATTTCCTTTATACGAGTCATGTACTTACAATTCTGATCTATTATGCAAGATTAACACTTATGGATCAAGGGCCAATTACAAGCATACCTCGAACCTTCGAGGACTACCTACTCGAGCTATCTAAGTTCAAGAATGTAAGACCTCAAAAGAGGCACCCATCGATATATAGGACAAGGCCATCACGCTCGGGAACTAACATTTTGAACAAGTTTGAAATGTTATCGGGGAACAAGTCCAAGAGACATACCCGAAGACCACGGCCATATTAAAGACTACGGTCATAAAAAAAAAAGGCTACGGTCGAAATAATGTGGCTCGGAGACGTCCGACTTCTTCCATAAACTAAAGGCCTTCAAATTTGAAAAACCGATTGAATAAGGCTACCCTCGGCAAAGTAAACAAAAAAGGGCTTCGATAAAATCAGCCCTCCAATAATTTAAAGTCATCGATAATATCAGCCTTCGAAAAAGCCTCAAGAGGTATTAAATTATCTTAACACAAACAAGTTAAAAAAATTGGGTTCCGATCAATGAACCCTCGAAAAACCCAACGGGTACAAAAAAAACACATGCTAAGGGAAAAGGAAAAAATTATAGCCGTTTTTAAAGGCCGAATTGGCCTAACTTAAAGAGCCTAAGGGCCGATCTAATAAGCCTAAGGGCTGATAAAATTAGAGTTCGAGACCTCGCTCTCACTCAATTCAAGCCCAAGGGTTCAGTTATTACGAGTTCGTACAAATGTTAACTACAGCTCAAAGGGTTCACATAAAAGGTATATAGGTGAGCTCGATATACCTAACAACCGTATGTTAAGAACCTAAGGGTTTACTTTGTCCTAAAACTAAAGATTCATTCGGACTTGGCTATTAAAGATAATTTGTCGGTCAGTTAGATTAAGCCACCCCCGAGATAAGGTCTCGAATGAGTTCCAAACTCGGGGACTTGCCCTCGTAACTCGGGGACTTTCCCCTGTAAAGATGAAAAACCTAAGGGTTTACTTCGATCACAGAAATAAAAATTTTATCGACGAAGGCAAATGAACATACAAAGGCATCAAAGGGAAATTCTTCATTATATCAAAAAATATATGTACAAAGGACCAGTCAGGGCCTTACAAAAGAAAAGAGAAAAAGAAGTTACAATCTATCCTCAATACCGGCCTCCTCCCGAGAAGCTTCTCCAGGGGAATCTTCTTCAGCAACCTCACCTCCGTCTTCTCCACTTCCGGACCCGCCATCATCATCATCATCGGAAGGGACGAGCTGCCTAGCTTCAGCCTCGAGCTCTTTTTCCCGAGCAATCTATTCGGAGGGGTCAAAACCTCGAGCATGGATTTCCTCGAGGGTTTCTCTCTGGGATTGGCATTTCTCCAAGTCACTGCGCCACTACTCCCAATTGAAAGCCTTCCTCATCTGGGTTTGAACAGCTACAGCATCAGCCTGGTACACGGTTATGGATTTGTCCGCCTTAGCCTTAGTCTTTTCGATCTCAGCCTTGGCCTCGCTGAGCCCGTCTTCGAGCTCTTCGACCATTTTGGCATGAGCAGAACCTTTTTCTCTAAGGTGTTGGATTTGGGCCTCCCCCGAAGATAACTTGGCCAAATTTGCTTCATTTTTAGTAGCAAAGTGGTCCATCCTAGTTTTCCACCGATCGCAGTCGATCTTAACCTTGCCAACCTCCGCTCGAAGAAGACCGATCTTCTCCACCTTGTGCTGCAGATGAAACATCGAAGTGCTAACTTCCACAGTGGAGTCGATTCTATACTGAATCACAAGGGTGGTCACCTGCTTGTCCAACTCGGCCTCGTCTTCATGAGCGTTGGCCAGGTCCGCTTGAAGGTCCTTTATGACCTCATCCTTTTGTCCACAAAGAATCTTCAGAGCATTCCTCTCTTCCGAGACCCTTCGAAGATTGGCTTTGCACTGACTAAGGTCAGCTAAGAATTTGACAGAAGCCTATATGAGGAAGAAGAACACAAGTTAGAAAGAATAACCTTGAAAAAAGGATGAAGAGGAATAACCAAAAAACAACAAGCACTTACCTTGGAAAAAATACGACGAGTTTCCACCATGAGGATCGAAGCATCAGTGATATCGGAGGCATCATCAACCCCCACGAAGCAATCCCAAAAAGGATCGCCAGCGCTAGAGCCTCCGCCAATCTCGGGGGTCTTCAGCCTTTGGAATCCTTTATTGCCTCTTTATAGAAGACCGGCAATGAAGGTATTTGATCTATTGTCATGTCACCGAGTGAATCGCTCATAGAGCTCTGTCCGATCCTCCAGGTTTCAGAATCGGCCCCGCCCGGTGTAGAAGTTGATGATCGAGACACTGTCTAGACCTCAGGAAACTTGGGGTTCACCCTCAAACTTTTCTTTGAATCCTCTTCAATATGAGACTCGGTTGTAGTAGGCGGAAGCTCGGAATGCGGAGCAACCTCAGTAGCCTCTCTGAGGTGAGCTATCAACATCGAGTTGCCTTCTTCTTCTTCCTCCTCATCCTGGTCCCTCAACGTTTGGACCGTATCCGCCGAGAGTCCGACTGTTTTTCTCCTTACCCTTCGAGGTTTAGGTTTGGAGACCTTGGATTGTGAGGTATTTTTCCTTTTCTTGTCCTTTTCTGGCCTCGGAGCTGGGGACATAGCTTCGCCACCTTTGCTCAAAGGCCTCATAATGGCATCTTTGGTCAGGTCTGCATAAACAGAAGATTAGTAATGGAGAAAATAGGAAACTACTTTGAAATACGAAAGGAGAAACCTTACCGTGGTTCTTGGCCTCCCACTTGCCTTTAGCTAAATACTTCCACACTCGTTCAGCACGAGCTGAAGTGGAGGAAAGTTTGTGAATCCAGTCTTTGAAATCGGGTACCACCTCGGGCATCCAAGGATCGGCTGCGTGATTAGAGGAAAATGTTATACAAGATCGAAAGAGACACAGAACCAAAAAAAACAAAACATCACTTACGTTTGGCTTTCCACTCCTTAGGAAACGGCATATTTTCTCTTGGTATTATATCACAGGTCCTCACCTATATGAACCGACTCATCCAGCCTCGATCTTTATCCTCGTTGATATTCAAGAATAGGGCTTTGTTTGCTCGGCATTTGAGTCTAATTAGCCCTTGATAGAGTCGAGGCATGTACAATCGAATAAGGTGGTCCAGTGTGAAATCCAACCCCCCGGCCTCGTTGGAGTAGAAGAGAAACATGATCACTATGCACCAAAGTGAGGGGTGGAGATGACCAAGGGTAAACTCGTACCTCTTGCAGAAATCAAAAATCACAGGGTCGACCAGACCCAATGTGAAGGGGTAAGTGTAAACACTAAAGAACCCCTTCACATGTGTGGTGATGCCCTTTTCAGGCGTAGGAATTTGCACCACCACCTTTGGACCCCATCTGCAGTACTTCTTCATGGCCCTCGGTAATGAACATATGTACACCGACATATGTTCGCATCAGCCCGACACCGATGAGGGGTTGACAACTTTGAAATCAGTTCTAAGGACACAGGGGCCAGGTACGTATTCATAGACAGCCGGTTCTACCTGCGTTTTATCGTCGACCGACCGGGAGGAAGAAGATGAAGCTTTCCCCTTTTGCGGTATTGTCTTATAAGTCTTTGCCATTTACGTATGAGTGGGGAGTACAAAGAAGGTTTATATCTGATGGCTCTGGTGAAAACAACGATGGTTAAATAAGCGATGACGAGAGGAAAGCAAGAAGGATTGGGAACTCAAGAGTTTATGATCAAAGCAAAGTAAAATTTAAATCTACTAAAGAGATGGTATTATAGGTTAAAAATGACGGTTCGGTTCCACTAGTGGCCGACTGACGATTGACATGCATTGATGGTTTCTTGAGAACCGAACCGATAGGATACGGCCACATCCATCGGTTACGTCATGGGGATGATGTCATGGTCGATATATCGAAGGATCGAGGCTCAAATTATTTCTTACCATTTAGTTCTAAGAAACGCGGGGACTATCTGTATACAGTAAAAATCAAGGATACCGATTTTACGGGTTCGAGGGTATGCCTCTAGAGTAAGCTATAGAGACTGTAGGAGTATGATCGAGTGAAAGTCTAATTGTCCAAGTTGTTAGTAAAGAACCCCTTTGGCTTTTATACAGGATTGAAATAGCCCCGATTTTATAGGTAACAGCCTCTCGATTCATGTTTCATGGTCGCAAGAATCTGGGGAATTGTTGAGAATCGTAAAACAATGGTCGTTATAATGGAACTAATTCAATGGTAAACACTCGTGCGAGTAAGTATTTATCCAGCAGAACGTTCGTAATGAGTTATTGTTAGTCGGCAGAGGAGGACTTAGGTATAAACTTGAGGGTCACATGTGTTTTACCAAAAACGTGATAAATCTTTCTATAAGAGATTTAACGAATGAAATGGAAGGTTAATTCTAGTTAAACTTAATGATTGTCAAATCTATGAACGTGATGATGGATAGAATGAAATTAAAGTGCCGTAATATTAAATACCAGATAAAGATGCCGATAATGATTGACAATAAATACGTAAGTGAGTAAGCGTATTAAATTTATGCAATGGAAATAAATGTAATATTAAAGGACAAATCACCCAAAATACCAAGCTTTAAGGGTCAACTATAACTTTGTCAGTAATGCAGATGACAAGCAACGTGGATGGAACACAATATTCTTGGATCTAGTGTATGAAAAGGTGTATTTTAACTTGGGAATCAATAGAAAAGACAAGGAGTGTATATTATTCAATAGTCAATGTTGAAAAGTGTTCTTTTGGAGAGTTTCAGATGCCTTATTTTCCTCCATAGTTTCCTATATATATGGAACATTCTTTGGGAACCCTAAAAAGTGCAAGGGAGGGAATATTCTGATAGAATATTCCTTTTTCTAGTCTAGAACTATCATACTGTTATTGTGAACTTCTTCTGCTCAACCTATCGCCAATCTCGTTCAAGATAGACACTTCGTCTCCAAATGTTGGTCGACCCAAGCTTCGACCTCGGCCAAGGATGTTATTAAGTGTGGTCTAAATTTCGACCAATACAGCTAGTCCTTCCGCTTATCAAGGTCGTGGAGAACTCGTCCTTGATGAGCGGATTACTCCACGTCCATTATGAAAGAAATTTGGTCGAAACCAGGTAATTAATGCTCGTTATGGACGTGATTGGCGCAAGTGACGTCAGATGCTGTCATTGTCACGCGCGTCATCATTATGTGTCTTCCCCATGCAGAGTCTGCACTGTTGGTGCTTCGGTTCTTGTGTTGCATGTAGCTTTTAGCCTCAATTTTGATGCCACCCAACCCTATAAATAGGGGAGGGGCTTTTCATTTGAAATTTTCATTGTTTCTTTCTTCTCTGATACTCATTCTCGTTTGTGCTTTTCTCATCTGCTTCTTGTAACCTCTTTTCTCCCACTTTTTTCCATCTCTTTCTTGATCACTAACTTCGTCTTTCCTACCGTTGTTTGATTCATTATGATCATCATGTCGACTTCTCCTTATAGTCACGATGATGTTTCTGATGCTGCTCCTTTGTCAGTGGATATCCTCCCTACTGATGAAGGGATTTCAGTTGAGGGAGACGACAGCTTCCCCACCGTTGAAGAGGTGGTGCCCAAAAACCATGTGTCCAGAAATGATTTCCCTAAAGTGACTGGACCTGCTCCTGAACCTGAGCTTTCTAAATCGGGGGAGGCTGAATTGGCTGAGATGCGAGCTAGATATTGCATCCCTTCTTACCTCGAGATCTTCCCTGCGGGAGGCGACACAGTTCAGGTTCACCATCCTGGGTTTTGTGCCTTCTACGCCTACCTATTCACGATCGACTACACCTTGCCTCTTCCTAGGTTGGCCGATGACTTCTGCCGCTTCTACAACATCAGCCAAGCACAGCTCTGTCCTTACCTATATAAGGTCTTCTTGATGTTGATCAAATATGCAGAACTGGATGGTTGCGAGGTCGACCTTCGCCACTTATTGCACCTATTATCGCCTACCTTCTTTAGAGGCACCATGATACACTTACGTAATCGTGGGACGAAAAGATTAGTGGCTGGGATGGACAATAAGGCGAGACGATTATTCTGGCGCAAATATTTCTTTGTCAAGACTAATCAATTGGTGTCGGACCCAACTAGGTTTCCCGAGAAGTGGAATTAAAATCGTAAGTGTTTTCTCGTGTTTTTCGCCATTCATTCTTCGTTACTTTCTTTCCTCTTCGGCTTTTGATACGCTTATCGTCTTCTTATTTTCAGCTGTAAAGCATTATCTACCCCTCGTCCTGGACATGGAGGATTGGTTGGCTCGCGTGTTGCCCCATGTTGTGAGGATTCGTGATTGGTCTTCCTTCCACAAGCGTTATGGACCGAAGATCCCATCTCGTAGGTACTCTCGTTACCTTGTTTGGTTGAGTCCTTTAGCATTTTCTGACTTGAATTCTTGTTTGCGTTAGGTCGGCGGGTTTCTAAGAAAGCAAAGATGCCTGCCCTTTCCTTCCGTCAGAAGATGACCTCGACTGCGAGGGAGTTCCCGTTGGTTGAATTTGTGCGAGGTGAAGCTGAGATTCAGCGGGCAGAGGGACTTGTCCCTTCGGGTGTAGTCGATCCCGACGATGTCCCGCCTCAGCAGGTTCTTCTTCTGACTGACGAACCTTCTTATGGTGAGGAACCGTTGCCGAGGAAGAGGCGAAGGGTGGAAACGGGGAAGGCCATTGTTGTTGAATGAACAGAAAATGCCGTAACTCTAGGGATGGGGTCGGTGTTGTTCCCGGCCATAGAGGCGATTATTACATCCAATTCTGTTATGAGGGAGAGTCCTTCCAGGGTCAAGGAGTCTAGTAGCGGCTAAGAGTTTGCGCGGATTTTGGAGGGTCAATTTCCGTCTAGGGCGAGAAAAAGTGGATATTTAGGTGCAGGGGATGTCGATTCGAGCTCTGACATCGAGCCCGGTGAGGTACGGGCCTTCACTGAGAGGAAGACTCACGTGGAGATAAGGATGGAGGGTCCTAACTGCCACATTGTCATGCCTGTGGACTTCAACCTTTTGGTTGATACAGAGCGCGTGGTGCCGTAGTTTGCCCCTTGATGCATCGAGGCCGAGAACAAGACGTTGCAGACGCTGAAGGACGTCGACCTTTCCTTTGGCATTTCTGGGATGGCTCTGCGGGTGAGTGTTTTTCTTAAGCTTATGTATGCTTCACTAGTGTAACTTCATTTTGGTTAACTTATTCCTTTTTGTTTGCTAGACTCTTATTCTCGACATTGAGTGTGACCGGTGGGAGGAGGAGAGGGTAGCTCAGTATAAGAGAATGGAGTCCAAATATAGAGAGTACCGCTCTAAGTACCGGAAGGTGGCCAGGAGCGTTGGCGGGGACATACAGTTTCAAGAGCTGCGTGATGATATTACTGGTCTTGGTTGTCATCTCTTTGTGTTTAATATAGACTGCAGCTTTTAGTTGGTATATTAAAATGGTATTCTGCCATTTATCTGTAGAAATTGCACGAGGCGCCTATTTGGTCGCCCCCATTTAACCTATAACCATATTTTTTTTTAAAATTAAAATTAAAATTAAAAATTTAAAAAAAAAACAAAAAAAAGGATGAGGAGATTTTGAAGGTTATTAGTCGGTGTAGTGAGCTAGAAGAAGCGTTGAAGTCTAAGGAGGATGAGCTCGAACTGGGAAAGGGTGTAATGGCTGAGAACTCAGACCTCCAGGTGCGAGTGGTATCTTTGAAGGTCGAGCTCGATCAGAATGAAGCGAGGGCTGCCAATCTGAGGGCCGAGTTGGGTGCCAAGGTCGAGGAGTTGAACCTAGCAGAGAGAATCAGGACGGCCTCGATAGCGGAGGTGGAAGCCTTGGCGGGGACCCTGCGCGTCTGTAGGTCTGAACGGGCTAATGAAGCAGACACTTCAGCACTCATAGTGGAGAGATTGGAGGAGCAAGTTGGGGGTTTGGAGGTAGAGCTGGCGAGGTTGAACGAGCAGATAGTGATTCTGAGGGCTGAGAAGGAACAGTTGGTCTAGGCGTCTACTTCTCAAACTTCTGCTGATGCGAGCGTGCCGCGAGAGTTGTATAAGATCTGGGTTCATGTTGAGTCTCATCCAGACGTATACAGGTCTTTGAGGGCTGCCGCGAAGGTCTCCGAGGAGGTCCTCTCTGATGTTCATGCTAAGGCGCGGGCAGCCCGTGAAGCTTGTGGCTATGCCCCCAATTCGCTCGGTGGAGACGACGGTGATGATGATGCAGTGGGTGGGCTTGCCTCCGATCCTTGGTACGACAACGAACATGCTGAAGGGGATGACGCGGATTAGGCCTTGTGCTTGATTTTTTATTGTTTTTTATTTTTCTGAGGGTGCACTCGAGCCCTTTGAAAAAGAAACGAGTTTTGTTACCTAATCGGTTTGTAATGGAATGGTTACCTTTTGTTGTATGTTTTGCCTTCTTGTTACTTGTCTTATTTCGTTGCGATGTTGTTCTTAGTAGGCCGATCATAGGCTAGCTTGGGGTCCATCTTTGGACGGTCGTAGGAAAGTTTGAGCACCGTCGAGTGTGAATGATTTCGAGCGATGTCGAAAGCAAACTATTTGAGCAAGGTCGAATGTTTGGTGATTCGAGCGAGGTCGAAAGTTTAGTAATTCAAGCGAGATCGAATGTAAGTGATTCGAGTGAGGTCGAATGTAAGTGATTCGAGCGAGGTCGAATGTGACTAATTCGAGCGAGGAAGGATGTGAGTGACTCGAGCGAGGTCGAATGTAAGTGATTCGAGCGAGGTCGAATGTGAGTGATTAGGTCGAACGTGAGTGATCCGAGCGAGGTCAAACATGAGTGATTCGAGCAAGGTCGAATGTAAGTGATTCGAGCGAGGTCGAATGTATGTAGGATGTGGAGCAATTTGGAGTTGTGCGAAAGAATGTTGCATATTGCTTTATTTATTTCATTAGAGAATGTTACATACTCTGTTCAACATATACATTTGAGAAGTTCTCCATCTACCTAGTCCCTTCATCGGTCTAGCTAGAGTAGACGATAGGCGGAGCGATGAATAACCAACTTGAACTTCGTGGCGCCCCCTTCATTGCCTCGGTAAAATCCATCTAGGGATAATACCCAAGGGAGGGAAAAAGAGTACGACTTAGAGGGAATCTGTTTTCAGAAGTTGAAGTACTTGAGGTGAGCGATGTTCCAATTGTTTGGTAACAGTTTCCCTTCCATTGTTTCTAACTGGAATGATCCTTCGTTAACTGCTGCGGTGATTTTGTACGGTCCGTCCCAGTTGGTTCCTAGCTTGCCCTCTCTTGGGTCTTTGCTTGCCTACGCTTTAGCCTTGAGTACATAGTCCCCGACTTTGAGTGGTCGAACTTTGGCCTTTTTTGTAGTATCGTTCTGCTCTCTATTTTTGGGCGACCATTCTTATGCATGCCATATCTCTTAGTTCCTCTAACTCGTTGAGGTCTTGCTTTCTGCTCTCGTCATTGTTTAGTCCGCTTTCATTGGAGTATCTCAGGCTTGGCTCTCCGACCTCGACTGGTATGACTGCGTCTGTGTCGTAGATCAAAGAGTATGGAGTTTCTCTTATGCTTGTCTTTGGCATAGTGCGGTATGCCCATAGCACTTCTGGTAGCAGTTATGGCCATAGTCCCTTGGCGTCTTCGAGTTTATTTTTCATGATGTTTAATATAGTTTTGTTGGAGAATTCGGCCTGACCATTTCCGGCGGGATGATATGGCGTGGAGAGTATGGTTTTTGGAATACCGAAACGACAGATGATGTTGGAGTGAACAAAGTTTACTACTGCTTT
>ML302844.1:770-41973 GCA_005239505.1 Nicotiana paniculata
GAAGACCCAAAAACTGCCCATTTGCATGAAGTAGTTGGATCATGCTCTATTTCAGCTCAAAGTGCCCAGTGATTCTGGGCTTCACAATGCTGGAGGTGAAATTAGCAATACTTGGCATTGCCACCTCCTGAAAAGCCATGTGTTGTTCCTCTGCCATGTTCACAGGAAATCAGATGAAGTCCTAAAGATTGTCTGTATCTCTTGCTTCTCGCAATCTCCTGTGAAATGATCTCTCAGGTTCAGGGTCAAAGCCGTCAAGTCTATCCTAGCTTCTGACCCTACGCATTCACTCGTAGTTCCTGAGATTAGAGCAAAAATCATGTGACGTTAGACTCAATGAAATAAACAATTAAAGCAAGTAACTAAAAAGTAGTATATATTCAAGTCCCCGGCAATGGCGCCAAAAACTTGTTGGTCCAAATCGCCCACGCAAGTATATGTGGTCGTAGCAAGTAATATAATATTAAATCGAATGTCGAACCAACAGGGACTTGCGTAAACTACTTATTGAGTCACTCTGATTGCTATTTAATCGAGCCAAAACAAATCCAAGAATATAACTAATTTATTCTACGATTATATGAACTACTTATCAAGTAACGAGAATATTGTTGTGTATTCAATAGAGACAAATATTCCAGGATTGTGATTAATTTACCATTCATATTGCATTCTAATTAACTCTCCCTTTCATATAATTCACTCATGGTTGCTAATTAATCGATAAACGCTCTCATAGCCTTCTCCCGAAGCACTACTCGCCTATTCTCAATAGATTAACGCCTATATTCCTATGAAATTAATCTATTAGAACGCACTAAGATTACGATGTTTAATTAAGCACGGTGACTAGGTATATTCCTATCCTAACCACAAATCCGCTCCCCTGAAGGGTTAAGATCGTGCTCTCTTCAATTCTTCCCTAATCTATGTACGGTTTTCCCAAGCATAACATAGATAGTATGTAGAACATAATTGTTGGCCAAACAATTAAGCAATTAAACGCAGAATTGAAGAAAGAACCATATATTGAGCGAATTATAATCAAGGTTAAGTTAATATTGAATAACAATATTCGTGGCTAAACCACAACCCCAGAACAATGGGTGGTTAGCCACTCATACTAGAATTAAACAATTGCATAGATTAAGATGAAGAAAACTGATAATCCTTTGCTTCCTCAATGATCTTGTGTGCATATTCTCTCCAAAAATGGCATCCTCCCCTCAAAGTTGTGTTTTTGGGTCTATTTATATGTTTGGGATCAACCCTAAACGTGTAGGAGACTTCTATTCCAACCGGGAAACACTTAAAACCTTCAAAACTCGGAATTTACCGGACAAGGGATCCCAGGCGTTAAGCCCCAAACGCCCCCTTATAGCCTGGGCAGGCCTTGCGTTAAGGGTTAAACGCCCCACTAACGCCAGGGTCAGCCTGGCTTTAGGGGCCAAATGCCCGGCTAACGCCCGGGTGTTTCCTTTTCGACTCTTGAGCGTATTTTTGACGTTTATGCATCCATTTAGCTCGACTTCCATCTCCAATTCACCTACACATGAAATAGACTTCATTATGCACATAAAACGTGTATTTTTATCATTAACGCACACAAAATGTAAGGTATATAATGCTTAAAATCATGAATTCTAGCCACGCATCACGTTCCTACTAGGGATCCGGCATGAGGTTTTTTCATTATAGGGTTTAAACCTGGGGTTTTGTTCTAGATGTTGGCTATCCGAGCGGACAACTCGAGTCGAGGTGGGAGCGACATACCGGTAGCACGAAAGGCTATCCGGCCTAGTGGCTAGTCCATCCCGTATTTCTAACTTGGTATGACCTCTAACAGAAAGGCGGGCCACGCGAACGCGTGCACCAATTTTAGAAGACTCGGGAGGTAGGCGTAAGGAGACAGTTTAAATACAGTTCAAATAAATATCAAAGCGGTAAATAAATAAAAATTAGCACATTGAACGCACAAAATACAGTAATATCAACAATCAGAAAAAGCCAAGTAGAATCACATTAACAAGCTCGAATTCTTGAACCCCGAACCAGAGATTCTGGATTCGATCCCCAGCGGAGTCGCCAGAACTGTCACACCTCCTTTTTCACCGGGTAAGGGTAATAAGGGAGTTTTTCCACTTTAAGTGACATTATTCAATTTTTGGGGATTTATTTTATTCAGAGTCGCCACCCAGATTTTTTACGGTGTTTCGGGACACCATTTATTTATGAGAAATCCCAAAACCGAGGAATTTTGACTGTGTTAAATTGTCTGCGAACCAGAAATCCGGGTAAGGAATTCTGTTAACCCGGAAGAAGGTGTTAGGCATTCCCGAGTTCCGTGGTTCTAGCACGGTCGCTTAATGATTAAACTTGGCCTAAATTGTTTGATTACTGATTTAGTACCTGAATGCATTTTTATATTTTTACCGTTTTTATTATTCTTTTGTATTTAAAGAATTACTTTGAGACGAGTCACGTATGCGTAACCCGTAGAGTTTGAGATGTGTCTAAAATCATGTCACGCGGACGTGTACATAATTCTCAACACTGAACTCATTCAAGGAGACAAATAATGTTGCGCAAGCGCATTTTCTTGTTTTGTTGTCAAAAGAAATCGAAATCACGTCACGCGGGCGTGTACGTAATTCCGATAATTTTTTAGAAATTCGTTTCTAAAAGTGTCTCTACGAGTGTTCATTTTAGTCTTTTACTTGTGTTACGTAAACGTATACACAATTTGAGAAAAGATATTTTAGTTGTTTTTTATTCAAAGTTACTCGAACACATACTTTAATTTTTTTTTTTATGCTCAGGAATTCTAATTTATTAATTGGAGAATTCGAAGTAATATCTAGCTAAGGACGGGTCTAAAATATTTTTATTATTTTTAAGAGTTGTTTTCCTAACGATTTTTAAGATTAATGCGAAGGTCACAGACGCATTTTTGGCCCGTCACAACTTTTAGAACTAGCAGCTAATTATTTCTGAACCTAAATGAAGAAAACAGGCCCGCTAAAAGTTTCTTTAAATCTGCCCCAGTCACATTCTAATAAAACTGGCCAGCCACAATTTTGAGTAATAATAAAAGGAAAGGAATAACACATGTTGTTCAGTTTAGACTCCGTTTATGTAAGAATATACATCACATAGAACTATTATGGCATTTGAATTTAAGTTAATGATACTAATGAGATTTTGTAACATTCTGAATTAACTCATCACTATAGTAATTTTTGAAATTAAGTAGGGGATAATGAGAATTTTTTACTATTCCTAGAATTGGACTTTCTAACATCTGAGCCGCCAACAGCCTTCTTTTCATATAAATCAACCACGTATAAAATTACAAAAGAAAATGTTTATCTAATCTTTCAATAAACTTACACTGTAAATGAGGAATTTCAACTTTTCAGGAATCACAAATGTTAAAATATCTCAGCTTCAAAAAGTCTTCTTTCATATTATCGACCCACACACAAAAATAAAAATAGTCAATCATTTTTCTTGTTAAATACATAGAAAATTTATCATTTTTTACTCGTCAAGAACAGAACTCGCTCAATATTTGAGCAGCCAAAACAACTTTCTATCACAATAAACCCAAATAAAGCTACAAAAATAAATACCCATCAAACTTTTAAAAGACCTACCCTGAGAAAGTGAAAAGAATTTACCTTTCCATTGAACCACAGAGAATTACATTAACACATAGTAAAAATTCATATCTAAGACCAAAAGTTTTTAATAACCAAACATGTCCGTTATAGCTTTAATTTTATCCTTAATTACATAAAAATGGGTGCTGCTTTCAACCACAGGATCAACAATCTAAATCTGCAGCTAAAAACAGTATGTTCATGTTAACTAAAAAAAAGTCAAGATGTTAATATAAGAGGATAGATAAACATAAATATGAACTAACACATACAACTAAAATCTGCAGCTAAACACAAACAAATACAAATATTTAGGCAAAGATTTAGACTAGAAGTCCATTCCATACAAAGGTGTAGTTACATACCTAAGAGTGGAGAAAAACAGCAGAAAAAGGACCAAATAAAGGTCAAGAAGCAGAGAAATCTGAGCTCAGCTAAGCATATAACACAACAACAGCTATCCACAGTATTACTACAGCAAGACACAACTATAGCAACCTTAGTTTTCAACCCATAACCATAGTAAAACCTAAATACAAATGAGACTAAAACCAGATTTCCTTGCCAAGATGTGAGGAGATTTCAGAGATTTTTTTTTTTTTTGGTTCGAAATCAGTATAGATGAAAGATCTTTTGAATTTCAGAAATTTTCCCTTTCATCTAAGAGATCTTTTGAGAAAACTTCATGTTTTTAAGCCTATTTTTTAGAGTAGATCTGCCGATTTCAGAGTGTATTTTTCAGAGTATATTTTTCTGTCCCCCTTTTTTATGTGAGAGAGTGTCCCTTTATATAGGGAGGAACCCCTCTTATTTCCCCCATGTGTCAATCTCTGAAATTAAGGGATAAGGAGAATCTTTTTGTAACAAATTTCCTACTGCTGTCTTTTCTAGAAGTTTCCTAACAAATTTTTTGATTTTCAAATTCTTTTCAACCCTTTAAGTTCTTTTATTACCCCGTTCACCCCCCTTTAATTCCTTTCAAACATCAAAATTAGCCTATTAAGATCAGAACAACAAACACAAAAAAAAAAAAAAAAAAACAGAATCAAATTAAACTAATTAAACCTAGCTAGATTACTAAATGCAATTAACTAATTAATTATGTAATTAACTTAAATAATCCTATTTTTAAGTGAACTAATCAGTAATTAAAACCTAACTAATTACCTAACAAAACAGAGAAAGAAACACGGAAAAGGGAAAGAAAAAGTACACTGACTTCCATTAATGAACCAAGAAAAAATGTCAAAAATCCTAGATTAATTAATGAAATCAGGATTGACCTAATCAGGATGGGATTAAAAACCTAAATCAGTATTTACCTAAATCGACTAGTCGACTAACCTAGTTGCTAACACAATCAAGTATGCAAGGAAGCAATTAATCTAAAAGGACAATAACACTTAGAGAAACAAAAACAGTGAAGAGAGACCTTGACACGAATCAATTAAGCTAACCGTTCGTAATTAAATTTTAATGAAAAAATAAACGAAACACTTAACTAATTAACAGAGATTTTTAGACTAAACATGGCTGCCTGACAGTGGTACAAGTAGGGTTTCACAAAGCCAAAATACAAGAAAGATACAAAGGGAAGAGGGAGGTACCAGTGATAGGACTTGGTCGGATTCTGGCGACTTGCCGGAGTTTGGCCGGATTCCGGTGGACTCAAAGGTGACTTCGACTAGCATGAATCGACAGCTATTGTTATGAGCCATCGACTCATGTGAGTCTAAGTCACAGAGCCGTTAAAAACTTGAATTTTAAAAGGTATTAGGGTTTTATGGATTTCAGATCTGAAATAAGTCACAATCGGGTATCTTTTTGAGAAAACTAAGGATGGGAGGTGGTTGGGGACGAGGAGAAGACTATGGTGTAGAAGTTTGAGGCTATTTGGTGGAGCTCCGCCGCCGGTGGCGATTTCTGACTGGCGGAGCACGGTGGAGGAGCGACGGAGTCCGGTGAGGACATAACGAGACGAGAGAGACGGTGTAAGGGCTGGGGTGTTAGTCTTTGGGGTGAATGAGGGTGGGTGGGGGTTGTTTGGACACTTAAATATCAAATGGTGGGGAGTTCCAGCCGTTAGATCAAAAGAGATCAACGGCTGGGATCCTTCATAACTCAAACGGCGTCGTTTAGTGGTGTAAAGGGTCTGACCGACTTGGGTTTTATTGGGCTGGACCTGGTGAGTTATTTTTGGGCCTGAGCAAGTTAGCCCAAGTCCGATTTTGAGCCTATGTTTAATTAATTCATTAAATCTAATTAAACTAAAATCCAATAACAAAATGTAGTGATTAATTATAACTTAGTTTTGTCTAATTATTAATTGATAAATTAATTAAGAGAAAAATTATTAATTTAACACTCATATCATTTAAAGAATAAATTTTCACACTTTTGTTAGAAAAAATAATTAAATTAAGAAGTTAACCATTAAATCTACCTTCTGTCAAATGATCATATTTTGTTATTAATCAATTCAATTAATTATCAATAATAATTTTGTAACCCCTTGATGATAATGATGCATTTACTAATTTTTTTAAAACGAACTATGATTATGCAATACAAAAATAATTCACAAATAACACTAAAATTTAACAACAATTATAAATTTAATTTATTTTGTTGAATTATGTAGGAGTGTATGGTGGGTGAAAAATCACGTGCTTACAGCAGTTTTTAAAAGCTTGGCCAAACACTAATTACTGCTCCAAAGTATTTTTGAAATTAATTAGCCAAACAGAAACTGCTTTTCACCAAAAGCACTTTTTTTTTAAATATACTTTTGAGAAAACACTTTTAAAAATAAATTGATTTTAGAAGCTCAGCCAAACAGGCTATAACAAATCCATCACCAAACAAGTCCCCCAATGTAAAGTCTTGAACTTTTTGTTGTTAAAGAAGGTGGTAGGACAATTGCCTTGGCCCGTACATTAAACCTAATAAAAATAGCACGGGCTAGCTAGTTTTCGGTAATTAAAAAAATAGTCAGTATTTGCGAATTTATCAAAAATACTCACTCTTTTGTTGAAACACGAGAAGTCCAGCATAATACTCACTCTTTTGTTGAAACACGAAAAGTCCAGCATAATTTGTTGAAGTTCGCCAGTTACAAAGATAAAAATTTCAGCAATTACAAACAAAAGCTTTGCGTTAAGACGTGCACAAGTTAAACAAAAACTTCAGCACACTTAGTTCAGCACACTTGCTACTTCAGGCCCGTCTACTAGAATGCTAAAGTTTTGCGTGATTGCCTTTGCTACTTCAACCCCGTATGTTGAAGTTATGCGAAAAAGCGGGTACACTTGTATTTTTTTTTTACAAAGCGGGCACAAGTTAAAACGTGACATAAAAAACGGGTATAGATACAAATGCCCCTTTTGAATTTCACCCTAAACCTAAACCATTGAGGATATTAAGCCCAACTTTGTTGGTCCCTCACTTGTCAAAGGGCTAAATGCGTAGTGGACTAGTTTAATTTCGATAGCTATGGCCCAAGATTGAACTGGAGATCGAGGTTGCTCCATTAACTGTTTTATGTCATTGTTGCTATTAATGGAATCAAGCATCTATTATGCACTACTTCATCGCTAAGTTTCATTTGTTTTCCTCTCACTTGTCAATGGCTAAATGAGCAGTGGACTACTTTGATGTAATATTTGAATGTTTAAATTTTAATTTAAAATGAAAGTATGGTGCAATTATCTTTCAAACTTCGATATATTAACTCTGGATACAAAAATAAAAACAAAATTGAGATTGAGGGAGTACCAATTTTGGACATTTCATATAACTATATCCGTATAAAAATAATTTAGCTATTAAGCTATGTGAAAGACATTCGACTGAGTCTATATATAGCTATGGCTTTACTTGATGAAGGCACCTCTGTCATCTTTCATTAATTAATAATATTAATTAACTCCATATCCACATTTGATGTGAGCTTTTCTCATTTTCCATTACAAACACTCTTGAATCCTTAACTATTGTTCTGTTGATTGTTTGACTTGAATTTTTATTGAATAATTTATCGAATTTTATACTGATGAGTCACTATGTTTTGCAAAAAATACACTCAATATTCAGGTTTAAGGTTGCTGTTCATAGGTCAACATTTAGAAAAAAAACCCCCAATAAATCAAGTTTTTTCAAACTAGTTAAACTTCAAGTAATCGAAACCTTATCCATTAGCTCTAGTGCAAGAAGTTATGTTGCCTTTGGCAAATTGTTTATTTTTATAAATAAAAAAATATTAGTCACCCTAAACATATCAATATAATACCAAAAGGAATCTTGACTAACGCCTAGTGAACCAAATACATACGCCTCTTAGGGGTAGTTTGATATGAGGTATAAGAAGGTATAGTACTGATATAATAAAATTTTAATATCACCTTAATACTTTGTTTGATTAGCAAACCTGATATAAGTTATTCCGAGATTAAAATTAGTATCAAGATAACTTATACCTTATAGAAGTAATTAGTATCGGGATAACTTATAGCTTCTTCTTAGAAATTATACAATTATCTTTTTTAATATAACATACCAAATAATAGATGAAAAATAATACCAGAATAATTAATCTCAACATAAATTATCCGTATAAACCGTATTCGAACCAAACGAACCCTTACTGTTGCGAAACTTTAGGATCAAGTGTGTTTTGAATTGAATTGTAAGGAAAGGAACAATAAAGTCAACTAAAACGAGACAAATGACTCCAAGTGTTCCTAACCAAAAAGAGTTTCTAAAAAAACAAGAAGAAGAAGAGAAGAACAAGATTGCCACAAACACCCAAAAGAAAAGAAAAGAAAAGTGCCAGGTGGCATAAGATCTAAACACTTCAATCTAGACCAATCAACGTCAAAGTTATTGCCACGTCAGAAATTGTCCATAACAAGCAACGTCCTGGCCGACTCCACAAATTTAACGTGCACATCCCCACACTTTATTCCGCCTTCCTCCTCTCACAGATCCAAAAGACTCGATCGTAAATATCAATTTTCACACAATATTCCCCACTTTCCCAGCCCCTTTTTTCAACTGCATTTCATTTTCCGATCACCGGACGTGACATTTCTCCACCTTAATTTCCTACTACTACGGCGAAACGCGGCGGTCGGTGGATGGCAAGAACCAATAAATATACCTCCCTTAACTTCAACGACATCTACGAAAAGAAAACTAGTAGCAGCAGCTCCGCCACCTCCGGTAGACCACACTCTTCTTCATCATCTTCTTTTAATGGTCCCAATAAGACTATTATCTCTAACTCTCGTATCCATGGCCACATGCTTGTCCTGAGCCGGCCTACTCCCAAGCCCATCTCCATTCCGCAACCCCAGCCTCAGCCTCTTCCGATCCAGCAACAGCCCAAGTTACAAAGCCCACCGGATCAAACCCGAGCTGAATCGGACTCCATTTCGCTTCGTCCACAGGGTCGTACTGGTTCCGGGCCCACTACAACACTTTCATCGTCTCCTGTGAACCCGCCGTCACCTTTGCAATCGCCTTTGCCAAAGTCGAACAGGTTCGTGCCGCCTCATCTCAGACCGGGATTTGTAGGCCGTGAGGAGAAACCGGTCCCGGATGGTCAGGGAGTGAGAGCTAGACCGGAGGTTGGGCCTGGGCCGCATCGTCAGGGGGGACATCTTGGGTCTTCACCTAATCGGTACGGAGAGAACGGTAGGCCCAAATCGGGAGGTGGGTATGAACGAATGAGGAGGGGATTTGGTGAGGCTGATGCGGTGGACTTCATGAACCGGCCTGGTTCTAGCGGGGCTCGGCCCAGCTCTAGTGGATGATGTCGTCATGGTATGATGCCTCATTTTCTAACATCTCTCGTATTCATATGGATTAAGTTATACACACTGATGATGTAATCAATTTTTAGTTTTTATACTGATAGTATAATTTAACTTATCAATCAATGTTTATTGAATATAGGTACTTGAAATTACCTTTTAAGTGATCATAAACTTAAACTCCATATTCATATTTACTTAAGGACCTGGTCGTTTAGCTTTTCCATTTATATGCTCGTAGGAATTTCTCTAGAAATGTGGGACTAATGAATGAACTTTGCTTCCTTCTCCCCAAAAAAAAAAAAAAAAAAGGAATCTCAAAAATGAATGAACTTTGCTTTCTTTTTGTGGACTATGTTTGTAATTTCCATGTTTTTTGGTACTAGTTTCCTTTAGGAGTTCACTTGGATTTACGTTCAGAATTTGTTTCACGAGTGTGTGATTTTGTTTATTATGAGCCTTGTGACTAGCTAGAGCTGCCCAGCTGAAATGAATTTTTGTGTGATGAATGCTGCTGCTTTCCTAATCATTTGAGATTGTTTGGTGAAAAGAATATGTAATCTAAGCTTGGTTTGTTTTGTGCTTATATTTGGACTTATCTTTGTTATTGCCTTGTGTTTGACAAGTACCAGTTTAATGCTTGTAAGGACATCCGTGTCTTATTGCATGCGAATTCAGGCCTTTTGTCATGTTTTTGAGATGCTTGTAATAAGATTTTTCTAGTTATATTCTTCTCATTGACAACTTCCATCTTATGTCAGATTCATTCTTGAGCATTGGCTTGATCTATATTCCAGCCATATTACATTTATTGCTCATATATGTTTTGACCATTCTCCCAGAAGGTGAAACGTACTTTTTGAGTGGCTATGACATTGCTAAAATTTTTCATCTGCGGTTTTATGATTGCCTGTTTTGAGCAGCATGCAAAAAATATTCTTTTTTACTATGTTTGGTTGGAGAGAAGCACAACATATAACTGTTAACAAGGCCATGTACTTTTTTATCACATTCTTCATAAAAGCATGTAGGTTCAATCAGATTTTTGTTGGTTTATGTGGTGCCTGATACCAAACTCTAGTCTGTAAATGCAAAAGATCTTTTTTCTGCAATAGGAGGAAAGCTAGCTGCTGAACAAGCTATGTTTTCTGAAGAATGTTAGTACAGTGTAATGCAAACCATTGAGGTTGCGTGTCTTCCTGCATTTTTTTTTTGGAGGGTGGGTTGGTTGGGGGGTATGTAATGTATTGCAGTTAGGTCATGTGCATCAGCATGAAAGAGTATACTGTTCTATTCTTCTGTTTGCATTATGCAATTGCCAGAAGCGTCTCCTTTAGGCAACTGCAATTTGATGCAGTTAGTTCATGAGCAACGCCACTAAAAGTATACTATTTTATTCTGCCATTTGCATTCTACAACTGCTAGTAGTGTCAACTGCAACCTTTCAGCATTTTGTAACGCGATCGTGCCGTATGGCATTGAAGGGAAGAATAAACACATTTTATTGCTGCCCTTATAGGGAGAATGAACCCAACTCCTTGAGGTTTAGGACTACAATCCTTCCACCCGAGTTGTCATCTGCTGTTGATTTTTGCATGTTGTAAGTTAGAGGCTGTCAAAAAGTTTGTTGTATAATGATGGGAGTAGTTAGTTTCACCCACTTCCCCTGCACTAACATAATAGCGAGAGGGTTGTTTTTCTAATCCATATCATAATTTTGGTGTACAGATCTTGATGGAGCTTAGGGCTCCACTTTGCCGATGAGGATGGAAAGGTCTTTCTGAGGCAAATATGCTTGCAAGATCAGCCGCGGATGGATGTTACTTTCAGGAATGCAGTGGTTATTGAAGTCATGGAAGTTGGATTATGACCAGGTTGCTCCTTTTGTCTGCAGTAATTCCAGTAACCAAATAATGTCTTGCTGGTGTTAAAAGAAGACTCTCAAGGATCAAAGCTCGATCGAATTGTTTCTTTCATTTCTTGCCTTGTAATTTTCTTTTGCTTTCCTCTACCTATTCTCTGAGAAAGAGAGAAGGTTTAAATGGAATTTAGTGTACTGTATGTTTTTCTTTACACGCTATATTGTGCAAATACCATAAATTGGTGTATTCTGATGGTTTGCTACCACGATCACCATATTGCACTTTCAGACTATCTGTATTACAGTGGATATGAATTTGTTTCTATTTTCAGGGTTTCTTCTCTGGCCATGCCCCTACCCATTTTTGTCGTCTAATTACACCTAGTAGGTGAATATAATCAAGCTCGGGTCTAAGAGGTTCAGGATCACTTTCATGCATTGAGTCAATCACTTGTTTAGTCTGTATGTTCTTTTGATAACTCAATGATTTCACTAATATAAAACACCAAGTTACTCAGAAATTGAATCCTTACAATTAAAGACAAATTGATTTGACCATCACCATATGAAGACTCGTTCTATAGTCTTTTACTTTTTGCTTGTTTTCCCACTTAATTCCGTTACTTACCAAGTAATTTTATTGAAAGTGAGTCTGCTCTTTTTCTTTGTAATGAATCTCAAAATTTTCGTTTTGACAAGCAGTGCCAGGCGTTGTGGCTGAGATAATTTTCTACGATATATAGACAACTTCAACGAGATAAACAATTTTTGGAACAGTATGTGATGTTGGTGCTCTTGTCCTATTCATCACTCATTACAGGAAGAAAGTTATTTCAGTCCTAGAAAGCTGAGGTAAAAAATTAAACAGTTAAACATATTGTTGGATAAACATTCGGTTTAATAAAAAATCTTTATAGTATACAATTAAATTTGCAACTTGAATGGGTCAAAATCTGACTAAGAAAATTCAGCACGAAGAAGTGATTATCATAAGTAATTTGATCGAGGTTGACCAGTGATTAACGGAACTTATTGCCGAGCAGTCAACCACGACCGAGGTCGAGTGTCACGAGTAGCAATAACGACAAGTTTTGTACTATGATCTTTAGAGAGAATATTCTATTGAATATTCTCTATACTTGTAGTTTTAGAGTTCTTTAGGGGAATGTCCCATATAAATAGAAAGAGAGATAAGGTAAAAAAACATGTAATATTATATGTGATAAGAACTCTCTTGAAAAGCAAACTCTCTAGATAAATACAAAGAACACCTTTCTAGGGAGATTCGTCTTTTTGGATTATCCTATATCATTCTCATCAGATCCGAGAAAATCTTCAATATTCTCATAGTTGTTTGTCATTCATCACTGTCAGAAAGAGGAATCATCCACCTCATTCAATATTGGGTGAATCTTCCTCTTTATTTACATTTAGTGTCATTTATTGTTATTTAATGCTTGATACTTCTAGCACATTATTACACTCGAAGCATTAAATATACGTCGCATTAAATATGTCTTACAATGTTCTACATCACCCACATAGCTTATTATAGATATGAGGATATTATCTTTAACTAGGATTAACCTTCCAAATATTAAATTAATTAGTCTAACAAAAAATCTGTACTTTTTGGTCAAACAATTTAGCGCCGTCTATGAAAATTTCCTAGTCAAAGTTTTAGTTCCTTCCAGCTCTATAACAAAAAAAAAAAAAAAAGGGAAACGCAAAACCCTATATTTTCTTGTGTGTACGGATCTGACATGGCAGGTAACAGAGAAGAAAGGATGAAGGTCGTAGCCGATCTCAGCATCAACCTCTTAAACACCATCAACGAGCTCACTGAAACAGATGGTGAGGAAGTAACGCCAAGCGCCTCTCCCAAGCTGAGTGGTTCACCCTTTCCTCACGGCAGTATCACAAATTCACACGGTAAAGGAAAGTCCATGTCCACAACAGAAGAGGCACTACCAGCAGTGAAAAAGCTGCTCGAAACCTGGTTGACCAACATCCTTGACAAACCCGCCCAAAAGGCGAACAGAGAAAACACAAGGACTTGCGTTGCGTCAATAGCAATCGAGCAGCACGACCCTCCTCCCGTAACAGACATCACTCACAATGTTAATAATGCAGGTGACGACACCCTCACAGTCATTTTGAGGAAGATGGAGGAGATGGAAAACAAAAACAAAATGCTCCGAGACCAAATGAAAGAGCACCAAGAGATGGTAGACAAAATACCGGGCTCCCCAAAACTCTTGCCAAAAAGGGATGCCGATCGGTTTGTTGAGCAACCGTACAGTGATGAAGCCGCACCGCATGCCATACCTAAAACCTTCAAAATACTGTCGTACCAGAAAATATACGAAGGTACGAAGGTACGACGGACCATGAGGATCATATGACTCACTATGTCACCGCAGTAAAAGGCAACGACCTCGCCAAAGAGCAAGTATCCTCCATATTATTGAAAAAGTTTGGTGAAACCCTCACTGGGGGTGCACTAACTTGGTATTCGCAGCTGCCTGCGTGCTCCATTGAGACGTTCGAAGAAATGACCGACAAGTTTGTAACGGCCCATGCAGGAGCTAAGAAAGCAGAGACGAGAGTGAATGATATATTTTCCATCAAACAATCACAATGGACTTCTTCGCTCGGTTCAACCGTATAAGGATGACCTTACCGAATGTATCAGAAGGAATGACTGTAGCAGCTTTTAAGAATGGGTTAAATAGGAGCGGTTCAAGGGCGACCAGCAAGCCGTTGAGCCGGCTCATGAAGTATCCCCCGACCACAGGACGAGATACACAACGCCTATTGCGCCGAAGTCCGAGATGACGAAGATGACCTAAACGGGCCAACCCAACGGTTGACCTCAGTACAAATTGAGTCCAGGAAAGATCAGAGAAACGACAACAGAAGAGAACTTGTAGGTCCATGACCCAACCGTGAAAGACATTAACCGAATGCTAGAGCCGCCATCATGCCGCCTCCCCGCCACGACGAAGGCCCATCTAGGCCGAGAACAAGGACTCACTGAAGCGACAGAGGTTTGCCTCCCTTACTATCTGCTCACAATTTCTGTGTTTCTCCCTCAGAAATATTCTACGCACTAGAGAAGCTCGGCCCAAAAGTGAAGTGGTCGCAGAAGATGAGGTCCGACCCGAACACCAGAAAGTCAAATGCCCTCTGCGAATTCCACTAGAAACGGTGTCATAAAATCAAGGACTACATTGCTCTAAGGCAAGAGGCCGTGAACATGCTTCACCAAGGGCACTTGAAAGAGTTATTAAGCGACCGAGGAAGGGCCACTTTGCTCGAGGACGCGAACACCACCAGGGCCCACCAAAACCACCTTCTCCAGCTCGAACCATCCAAATGATCATCGAAGGGGCCGATGACGCATCAATCAACAACGTGAAATTCACAACCACCACAATCTCAAACGGTCGATCACTCATGAACGGTATGACGAACTCGAGGTGGAATCATCTTCGATAAGTCAGATACTCACGGTTTGGTTTTTCCTCACTATGATGCTCTTGTTATCACTTTACGCATATTAGATACAAATGTGAAACTTATTATGGTGGAAGATGGAAGCGGCGCATGCATTATCCACCCTCGAGTACTTGCACAAATGAAACTCGAGGATAAGATAGTGTCACGCTGCATCGTACTAATCGTCTTTAACAATGCAGTTGAATGGATATCTAGAGAAATTACACTCACCGTCCTGGCCGGCAGCGTCACTCTGGAAACCACATTCCACATCATGGATCAGGACACGATGTACAACACCATTATGGGTCAGCCTTGGATACACGCCATGAAGTCCATCCCTTCCAGCTTGTACTAAGTCATCAAAGTTCCCACCCCATGGGGAGTATTTAGCATCCGAGGGGAATAACGCACTTCCCGAGAGTTCTATCACATCACCCATGATTGTACATACACCCAACAAATGAAGGGAAAGACCAAAGATGCATAGTAATTAACAGGGTCGAGGTCGAGCGGTGACGAAGGGAAGGATGTCATCAAAGATCCCGAGATCGTAGAGGCCACAGGATCAACCGTAGAAGATCTAGAACCCATCCAACTCGATGATAACGACCATAGCAAGAAAGCCTACATCAGCCACAAACTTCAGGAACCAGGTAAATACTGTTACTTCTAAACTAATAACGCAGACTTGTTTGCCTTTTCCCATGCAGACATGCCAGGTATCCCGAAGGAGATAGTGACACACAAGTTAAACGTCGACCTATTTTACCCCATGTAAGGAAAGTTAGGCAGAAGTTCAACTCTACAATAAACGATGCAGTTCGCGAAGAGGTCAAAAAACTACTGGAAAATGGCTCCATCAGAGAATCAAAATACCCCAAATGGGTCGCCAACATAGTCATGGTGAAAAAGAATAACGGAAAATGGTAAATGTGTGTAGATTTCACAGATTTGAACAAAGCATGCCCGGAAGACTCATTCTCGCTGCCTCATATCTTCCAGCTCATTGACGCAACAACTAGGCACGAGCTACTAAGCTTCTTAGACGCAAACTCGGTCTACAACCAGATCCTCATGGAAAAGGAAAACCAGGAGAAGACCGCCTTCATCACCCACCAGGGAACGTATTGTTACAGGGTGATGCCTTTCGGAATGAAAAATGCAGGGGCGACGTATCAGAGATTGGTAACAAATATGTTCAAAGACCAACTCGTAAAAACCTTGGAGGTCTACATGGAAGATATTTTGTTCAACTCAAAAAGAAAAGAGGATCACATCGACCACCTAAAAGAAACCTTCGATATACTTAGGCGATACAGAATGAAACTGAACCCTGAAAGTGCGCATTCGCGTAACCTCGGGAAAATTCCTTGGCTTCCTAGTATCACAACGAGGTATCAAGGTCAACCCCGACCGAATCAGCTATAGAGGGAATACATGAGAACTTAACCAGCAAAAAACAGGTTTAGAGACTCACCGGCCGTGTAGCCGCTCTGTCGAGATTCATCTCTCGGTCCTCCGACAGATGCCACAAGTTCTTTGACGTACTCAATAAAGACAACGACCTCCAACCCTAAAAGAGCTAAAGGCATACCTATCATCACCCTCACTGCTCTCTAAAACAGAACCCGGAGAACGTCTCTTCATCTACCTGGCTGTGTCCGATGTGTCGGTGAGTGAGTCCTAGTCCGAGAAAATAAAGGTACGCAATCTCCCATCTATTATATTAGAAAAACCTTAGTCGACGCTGAGACGAGGTACCCACACCTCAAAAAATTGGACCTGACTTTGGTCGTAGCTTCACGAAAGCTTAGACCCTACTTCCAGTGCCATCCCATCTCGATAGTCATGACGTTTCCCCTGAGAAGTATCTTGCATAAGCCTGAGCTGTCGGGCATATTGGCCAAATGGACCATAAAATTAAGCGATCATGATATCACCGATCAACCGCGAACGATGATAAAGTTGCAAATGCTCGCCGACTTCGTCGCCGACTTCAACACAAAGATAATGCCTGAGGTCGAACGAGAAGCTGCCAACACCTCCCCCCAAATATAGGACCTATGGGTTTTGTACACCGATGGCACCTCTAATGCGTTAGAATCTGGACTAGGACTCGTGCTCGATGTCCTGACAGGCGAAATAATTTTCTAGTTCATAAGATGCCCAGACATTACTAATAACGAGGCCGAGTATGAGGTCGTGATTGAAAGATTAAGGCTAGCACTCAAGTACGGAGCAAGGTGAGTCATCCTACACTGCGAATCTCAACTCGTCGTCAACCAAGTCACAGAGAATTTTCAAATCAAAGAGCAAAGATTAAAAAAAATATCAGGCCGAGATCTGCAAGGTGCTGCCCGAATTCGACGAATGCTAGCTCGACCAAATCCCTCGAGCACAGAACATCAAAGCAGACGGCCTCGCCAAACTAGCAACAACCATTAAAAGCATAACCAAAGAAGGAAACATGGTCACTCTCCTCCACTCATCGATCAATCAAATCGAGGTAAGAACTATAAACATAACTTGGGACTAGAGAAATTTTATTATTACATACTTGCAGGACGACGTGCTCCCAGATGATAAAAAAGAAGCCAAAAAGCTTCAAATGCAGGCGGCTAGGTATAGCGTCATAAACAACAACCTGTAAAAAAGAACATATAGCAGTCCCCTAGAAAAATGCTTCGGCCCAAACCAGACACGACGCGTTCTAAAAGAAGTCCACGAAGGCCACTACGGAACTCATTCCGGCAACCGAGCTCTGGTCAAATGTATCATACAAGCAGGATACTCTTGGCCCACAAATAAAAAAGAGGCTGCCAACTTTGTGAGAAAATGCAAACAATGCTAAAAATATGCCCCTACGATCCACCAAGCGGGAGAGAAGCTCCACTCGGTCACCTCACCTTGGCCTTTCATCAAATGGGGGATGGACATCGTCGGCCCCCTCCTAGCGGGGCGAGGTAATGTACGATTTCCTTTAGTTTTAACTGACTATTTTTCCAAGTGGGTGGAAGAAGGTGCATTCGACCAGATACGCGAGCAAGAAGTGATCGACTTCATATGGAAGAATATTGTGTGCCGCTTCGGCCTCCCCAAAGAGATCAGTTGTGACAATGGGCCTCAGTTCACCGGGAAAAAAATTGTCGAGTTCTTCGAGAAATGGCATATCAAAAGAATACTCTCCATGCCATACCATCTCGCGGGTAATGGGAAAGCGAAGTCCTCCAACAAATCAATGATGAATATCATGAAGAAAAAGCTCGATAACTCCAAGGGACTATGGTCGAAAATACTACCGAAAGTGCTATGGGCATACCGCACAACACCGAAAACGAGCACATGAGAGACACCCTACTCATTAGTCTATGGGACTGATGCAGTAATACTAGTCGAGGTTAGAGAACCAAGTCTGAGATACTCCCATGAGAGCAGGTTGAGAAACGACGAAAGTTGAAGGAAGGACCTCAATGAAGACGAAGAACGGAGAGATATGGCTTACATAAGGATGATCACACAAAAACAACAAGCAGAATGCTACTACATTAAAAAAAGCCAAGGTCAGACCACTCAAAGTCGGGGACTACGTGCTCAAGGCCAAAACACAGTCAAGCAAGGACCCTCGGGAAGGCAAACTGGGAACGAATTGGGTCGACCCATACAAAATCACAGCAACAACAAACAAATGGTCATTTCAACTGGAAACAATGGAAGGAAAACTACTACCAAACAACTGGAACATCGCCCACCTCAAGTAATTTTACTTCTAAGGAAAAATGTTCTCCGAGCCATACTATTTTCCCTCACCTAAGTTTTGTCCCAATTAGGTTTTCTCGGGAAGGTTTTCAACAAGGCGACAATGAGGACATTTCGAGTTAAAGAACAAACAGGCAAGGAAACAAGTCGATCAATTTATTGTTGAACCTCTCAATATTTCTCTAGGTAGACTAATGAAGGGACTAGATAGACCGGGACTGGAATACCAACCCGGAAAACATGTACATTTCTCCAATATATATGTAAGCAAAGCATACAAATACATGAAGTTTGCCCATGTTTTCGCCAAAACAACTCTGCATCAATTAAGTAAAAACTCACATTCGACCTCGTTCAAATCAATCAAAATAACATCGACCTCGTTCGAACTAAACAAGAGTAATATTCGACCTCATTCGAATCAATCAAAATAAAATTCGACCTTGCTCAAAATTAACTCACGTTCGACCTCGTTCTGATCTCAAAATAACATTTTACCTCGCTCGGATTAACTCACATTCAACCTCATTCGAATCAATCAAAATAACATTCGACCTCGCTCGAATTAACTCATATTCGACATCATTCGAATTAATCAAAATAACATCCGACCTGGCTCGAATTAACTCACATTCGACCATGTTAGAATCAATTAAAGTAACATTCGACCTCATTCGAACTAACTAAGAGTAACATTCGACCTCGCTCGAATTAACTCATATTCGACCTTGCTCGAATTAACTCATATTCGGCCTTGTTCGAATCAATTAAAGTAACATTCGACCTCGTTCAAATTAATTAAGGTGACATTCAACTTCGATTGAATTAATTAAAGTCACACTCGACCTCACTCGAATTAAGTCACACTCGACCCTGCTCGAGTTAACATCTATCAACCTGGCCACAACTAAATCCAAAGCTCTTATAGTCAAGGCAACCAAACGAGAAAAACATACAAAATCAAACAGAGAAGATTCAGAAAAAAACAACAAAAATAGCATTCCACATTCAAAAAAATATTTTTATAAGGGTTGAATAGACGCCCGCAAAAGTGAACACAAAAACTAAAAAGGCATAACTATTAACAACATTATCTCTACTATCGCCCTCTACATCAGAGTATGCATCCTCATACTAGGAACCTTGTTCGATCCTGTCCAATTCCTCTTCGCCATCACCAGTCCCCTGCGTAGAATGATCATAACCACAGGCGACCCGAGCAGCGCGCGCCTTAGCACAAGCATCCTCAAACTCAGCCTCAGAAACCCTCCCAGCCGTCATCAAATCCCTGAATATGTCTAGATGGTCCTTGGCGTGGATCCACTTCTCGTACAAATCCCTCAGAACATCGGGATAAGCAGAAGTGTGAGAGGAGGATGGCTGAGCCAACAAGTGCACCTTTTCAGCCTCGAGAACGACAATTTGATCACCAAGGTTCGAAACCTCTTTCTCAAATCCCCCCAATTCGCTCATTAAGTCGTGCTTCCATGAGCATGATCGTCTCCGTATCCTTCGCCCGCTCGAACTGGAGGACGCGAATTGCATCTTCCAATGTCGCCACCTTCCCAAAGCCACCACTCGAACCTCCTCGACCTTCTATAATACTGCCTCCTTCTCGGTCACCTCCTCATTCAAATTGTTAGCTCTGATTGAACTTTTCTCAAGCTCGGTCTGCAGAGATGCCACTTGGGTTTTAAGGTCTGCACACTCAGCCTTGACCCCCTTGCTCACTTCAAGCTCGTCCTCTTTATCTCTAAGCACCCCCTCAAGTTTGATGCATTTACCGATGACTCTCATAGGATCATCATCTTTCTGCTTCAGCTCATACCTAATGGACTGGAAGTTTCCGTCCACATCGAACCGTCTGCAGATCTCACGATGCTTGACACGATACTCACAGTATTTTCTCCCCATTTTCTTGAAAATAGCTTTCCATTTCTCCTCTCGGTAGACACACTCAATCTCCAAATGGTCTAAAGGAAAAAGAGAAAGCAGAAGAGGAAGGAAGTCATTCTAAAAAGAAAGAGAAAGAAGGAAAAATCAAGGCACATTAACTAGGGAGATCGGAGACTTACCCTCAATGCGAGACCAGCTATACCCGACGACATGACGACATCGTTGAACGTCTATAAGGTCCTGCCCTCCGTGCTAGAGTAGAGAGGACCCAAAGAGGGGACCACGTTTTTGTTGATACCCAAATTTTCCTCAAAACTATTTTTAAACTTGCATATATACCTTCAAAATCAAGTTCCAAGATAATTGGTATTTTTTCATAATTTTCTCATATTTTTAGTAATTTATTTCTAATTTATCCAGTATTTTTATCACTAATAATTAATTATAAATTGCATTACAAATGATTTCAAAGATATTTCTTGACCTAATACATTATTTTTGGTCTTGTTAAGATCAAATTATTTCACAACTGGTCAAATTCACACTTTTTGGCTATAATTGTAATAATTTTACAATTATAGCCTAACCATATGTTTTATGTTATTACTGTCCAATAATTGGTCATTTATATTTTTAAATCCTGATTAACCATTTTTTTATTTAAGTTCTTAATCATCAATTACATTGTTCAGTTATTAGTTACTTTTAATTAATTTTAATCGAGCATTTTAACATTTTAATTGAGTATTTAATAGCTAGCCATTTTTTATTTAAATTCTATCCCCTAATTAAACCCAAACCCACCTGATTAAATTGGACCAAACACCCCAGCCCAAACCTAAAATCCTACTCGGCCCAAGCACCTATTAATCTGAACCGTTGATTAATTCAAATCAACGGTCCAGATTCGACCTTACCAAATTAAGACCTAAAGACTACCCTCCCCCGTCTCATTTCCCCCTCTCATTTTATCAGCCGTCTCTCTAAGTTCTCTCCCTTCTCTCTAAGCTCTTTGTCTACTGGGCCCTTCTCTTCCCTTCTCCGGCCACTTCCTCGCCGGAAACCATGGAGGTCTCACCTCCTGCCAGCCCTATGACTCCATCCTTTGCACTTGTGTCACCGTTTGAGGCTATCAGGTGAACCAGAGGCGGTTCCACTCATCTCTCCGGTCTCATGCTATTTTTCCGACCATCTATGGCTGGTCAAGTAAGATCTACCCTTTTCCGGCCAAAGACCGGTAATATCTCTGAGTTTTCTTCCTCTTTTCCGGGTTCTTTTTGGAAACCTAGACTCGGAACCTTCCAATTCTTTAGATCTGTAATAGATCTATGAATATTATGGGGTTTTACATGTTTTCTTCAAATAAATCTCTCTATTCTTAAACGATTTCTTCACCTTCAAAACTAGGGTTTCTTAACCCCTTTTCAAAAACGATTCTTCTCCTGATTTTAAGTATTTTCTACTATGTTTGAACGGTTCTCTTATGTTTTTATTTCTATCTGACTTATTATGCTAAAAAGCCCTAATTTTAGGCCGTCTCTCATAATGTGTTCGTTCAATCTTTATGTGTGCTTGTTTCTTATGAAACGATTTGTGCTTCTTGTGATTTTCTATTTAACCTATCTGCCTTGTTAGGGTTTCAGATTCTTGTATATGCTATGTTTATCTCGCTTTGATATATACTATGCTCTAGTTTGAATCCCCGACTTTGTGTGATTCTTACTTTACCTAGGGTTTTCTGATTCTTGCTTAACATATGTTATTTCCAATATTATTTGATTAAAACTTTATTAATTTTTTACTCTATGTCCTTTGCTGATTTTGATTTCCCTCAAAACTGGGATATTTCCCTTTGATTGATGCTGATTTACTAATTTTCGAACTATTTTCTTACTTGTGTGATACTCTCCTTAATTGTTACTGGTTCTATGATTTTGAATCTCATTCGAAATTCTCTTGACTAATGTCCAGAATTAAACTGTACTCTGCCTATTTCAATATGCATAAATATGTTGTCAACTGTTTAATATACATTTTCCTTAATTGTGTATTATGTATTTAGTCCTAATTGCATGCCATATACTTTTACTACCCCTATTATGGTAAAATCAGTTTCTGATTGATTCTTTTCCTTGTTCAGCACAGTTTGTGTCCGTTTGAATTGTGACTCCCTAATTAAAGGGAGTCCGGGCATTAATTGATTCTGATTGGCATTTTAGTACTTCTTACCTTATCTCTTCTGCCTGTTTTAAACTATAAATACCTCTAATCTCTTCTTAGCATAAAGGATGAACAACACTGTTCAACTCTCTCTCTCTCTCTCACACAACTAAAACTTGCTACTCTCTCTATTCTCTATTCTATTTGCTATTACTCTAAGTTAGCCGGATGCAAGCCAAGGCTAACTACTGTGCATCTCCTATCTTCTGTTGTGTTACTGCTTTCTTCACTTCACTGGTATGTTCTAATTCATATTTCAGCTCTCAAACCAACATGTTTCTATTACTGATGCAGTTCATTGTGTTTCTAATTTGCTTTTACTTACTATTCTGTTGTTCAACATGTAACTAGGATCTTGGATTCCATCTAGCATGTCTTTGTGTACTCCAAATCTATCTTTATGTGAATCTCCATGTTTATGTTTGATACATTAGATTAGAGCATCTTCTCCTATCTTAAACTGGTTGGTACTGCCATGTTAGTTTCATCCTATACCCTGTTGATCCTCTGAACCCTTAGGATCTCTGATTGTTTATGCATGTTCATACCTGTTACATGTTCACTACTCTGCACCTATATGTCCCTCAAACCCCCTTTCCCTTGTTGTGGTTGTTGGATCATTCCAAGTCCTTTGTGTGATGTTGACTCTGCCTTGGTTTCGAGATTGGTGTTCATGTTCTTTCAAATTATTTTCACCAGTTAAACTTTTGTTATATTTCCATTAAGTCTTTCTTCCAAAATTGTTTTGTTACTTAACCTTTTCAAAACTATGAGCACTCTCACTCTACTCTTAGACCCCTTAAGTTCTTCATCCTCTGTGTCAGCATTGCCTTGGGACCCTTGAGCTCCCTCTGAACTTTGACACACAAAGGATGGCCATTCCACACTGCACTTACTCTATCTTGGCTATGAAATCTGAGGGTGAGCACTGCCCGGGATCCCTTGAGATCCTTAGGGAACTCTGACACACCTGGATCATGTGAAAGGTTGTGAATAGAATGGCAATGAGGCATTCTGGAGATTCTGGGCCTATCAGTAGGCTCCTTATAGTATAACTTCTTCTTTTCAATGTTCAGTTATGTAATTCGTGCAAATGCCTGTAATAATTGTTGTAAACTACTCTTTGGCGATGGATAGTGAAAAGGGAGGGGTAAATATTAATGCTATAGCTATTAGAGGTTGGAAGCCATGCTATTAGGTTTTATTCCTTATTTGCGCAATAGAAACCATGCTTAGGACTCATATGTGAAAGATCATGCATTAGAGACCATGTTCCCTAGGTCTTACACTTACTGTTTTCAGCATTTATTGGCATCTCATTTCGAAAGTCCTGTGCTAAATGTGCTAATAACCTCTACGCTGCCATGTACACTTAGAGATCATGTTTAGGATAAACAACACAAATAAACCGGTCATGTTTACATCTCCTGAACTATGTTTAAACAATGCAATATTTGTGCGTTTAGAGATCATGTTTAGGCTTCCCATTCAGCATCATTCTGCATCTATGTGCATTAGATACCATGTTTTAGGATTTCATTCGTACTCGCTTAACAATACCTAGTCTAACTTCGCGCATGTAAAAGGTATAAAACACTTCACTCAGTTTCTCTAAAACAACTGGCAACAATTTTGTGTTCTGAACAACCTAGAACATCATGTGTAGGTAATACTTTGCAACAACCCTTCTAACAATTCAGATAATTAGTATACAATGTCCCACGCCTAGGAAAGTCTTAGGTAATCAGCCATAAAGAAATAAAACCAGAACTATCCTTTGTGATTAGTGTTCAACTGTCAGCATGCTTGAAACCAGTAGGCAAGCCTGATTGAGACTTCCTCTCTGAGTTATGTAATAAATCTGTCTTTGTGTTATCACCTAGATACCGTGCTTTAGGATTGTGGATTAATATGGATCTTAGTTGTGTATGAGACATGTTGTTTATGTGTACTGTGTGTGGAGGAATACTTGAGCCTTTATCTGCCTTCCCTACTTTTCCTTTATCTGTAGTCCTACTTGTTTATTATATGTCGCCTTAGCATTTTCACCTTTAAAACATGAGGGTCTGCCTAGCACCTCCTTTAAGGGTAGGAGTCCTAATTTCCTCTGGGACTGATAAGAAGGGACGGGTAACAACATGCATTAATGGTCGAGACCAACACTCGATTTAGTTGCTTTCACGGGGTGGGAAAGGGTAGAATATGGATATGATGACCGGTGCTCTAATACCACGTGTAGCCCCTCTTGGAGGAGTGATTACCGGGTATTTCATTGATTTGATCCATATTATTATAAACCTAGGATACCTTTATATGCTTAGGTTGTAATCTTTTCAAAAGCTAATTTTCTTTACTGTTTTCAAATATCTGCATGCTTAAGACTTAAATCCCCTCTTATTTGAGCCTTTACTTTTTATTTGCTAATTGTACAAATTCACATAAACCATTTGGCTGAGAAACACACTTGTGGATCCTGAGGGGTGCCTAACACCTTCCCTTTAGGATAATTTCAAGCCCTTACCCAATCTCTGGTTAGCAACGTAGTTGTAGTTGAATCCCTTAGGTGCCCTAACGCACCGTTAAAATCGTTAGGTGGCGACTCTTCAAAATATGCAAACCCCTTTCCCAAAAGGAACGAGTTGTCTTAACCAATGTCATAAACTCTTTCAACCGTCTCCGAAAGGAGCGCTTGGGGAAGAAGGGGGGGCGCGACAGCATGGCGACTCTGCTGGGGATATCCAGGCTTCTACTATTTCAAATTGTTTCGTGAATTTGTGCCTTTATTTTTAAATACCTTCACCCTTTCCTATTCCCTTTACATGAAATTAATTGTTTACTTCAGGTATTTACTTTTCTTCAAAGACGAAACTAACACGTCTCTTTGTTTTCTTTTGTAATTGTTTTAAATCATTACTGTTGTTTTTACCGCTTTCTTTAACGTGAAAATACGTGACAACTTGCTTTAATACTTATTGCATAATCATTCTCAACATTCATACTCCACTTGTGCCAAACAAAATACTATAGCAACGCTTGATGAGTGGTTGCGCTCTTCCTATATTATTACCCACTAAATTCGGAAAGGCTTATTTGCGGTAAAACTAGTCGATCAGCGGTGCTGTCGGCGGTTCTGTGCCTTTCCTCCTTGAGTTGTCCACTCAAGGGTACCGGTCTAAAATCCCATAGAGACATTACTCTGTCGCACTGTTGAATGCATCATGGTCAAACCTAGTCAAGCTAAAGTGTCGTCCGCACGATAGCTTTTAAGATATCCTTATCCAAAAGTCCACCGGGTTTCCCTAATCCCAAATGGACGCCCTCACATTCTGTGCATTTATTTGTTAAAATAAATGTTTCCTGCTAATTATTGATGATAAATAGTCGAGTCCGGTGGGGGTAAGGGCCTAACCTTATTTGATTTGCATAAAAAAGAGGCACAAAGTCCCTAGATTCGGCATGGTCTCCAATATCCACCCAAGACTGTTGAGTTGGTGGGAGGATCTGCACTCTAGCGACAAATCTATCATCAGGAAACACTTGGGTAACCTACCATATCTCCTGGAAATCCAGCCGAACAAAATGATAATAGAGGCTGCTACCCTGTTCTGGGATCGTGAAAGGTCCGTGTTCCGCTTTGGGAACATCGAAATGACGCCTTTGATAGAAGATATAGGAGGGTTGGCTAACCTAGTATGGGAAACTCCAGGGTTGTTGATGCCTGAGAACCGCACAGGCAAAAGTTTCCTCAAAATGATGGGCCTGCAAAAGGACGCAAAATTGGTATGTTTGGAGGATTCGTACATTCCTTTTGACTACTTGTATGAAAGGTATGGCTACAACAAATCATACCGTACCTACCATGACGATATTTGCTATCACCTCTCTAGGACACGTCCATCGCCGAGTGTTCGTGTTTATGGTTTGCTTTTTGGGTTTGATCGTGTTCCCTATGAAGAAAGAAAGGATCCATACCAGGATAGCCATGGTAACTAAGACCATAATGGAATGGGTAGATGGGCAAGACTTCAGCATTGTGCCCATGATCGTTGCAGACATATATCGGGCCTTAGAAAGGTGTCAATAAGGAGTAAAACATTTCGAAGGTTGTGATTTATTACTTCAACTCTGGATCATGGAACATCTCCAAATAGGCAAATACCGACAAAACATTCACCGCAGAATGTGGGATGACCACATCGCTTTCCATCACCCAAAGCGAATGAATTATATCCCCGACATGTTCGCTTATCCTGAAAATGCCGAGGGATGGGTTGAGCTTTTTGATAACTTGACTGAAGAGCAGGTTTAATGGATGTTTGAATGGTTTCTGACGGATGAGTTCATCATTCGATCCCGAGACGCATCATTTCTAATACTGATTGGTCTAAGGGGGACATACCCTTACGTCCCTTTTCGAGTTATGAGGCAAGCAGGAAGGAAGCAAGCCATCCCTAGGGTCGAGAAGATGAGCCATCTTCGAGCTGACTTTCAAAATAATGACAGTCTTCACAAGTGCCAAGCTCAGCACCTATGGCACTGCAAGATTATACTTGAGAAAGACACCATCGAGCCAGACATATATCATGCCGGTTGTACCCCTTTCTATCTTGGTTGGTTAGAAGAGGATTTGGGTGGCCAGAGCAAGCCGGGGTACGTCCGAGGTCACAGGGTTATAGATGAAAGGACCGAGGCACAAGTCAAATACAACCAAATGCGCAAAAGGATGCGGGAATATGAGGATGACCACCACAAGATACATGATTCCAACAAGAAACTGATCGAGGAATGGAAGGACATGGCTATCAACGCCAACAAGAGGCTGGGGTACTTGGAACGAGGTATAGTCGAGCTGGAAGAAAAGTTCATCAAAGAGTCGAAGATTGTCAAAAAGCTGAGGGAGCTACAGGGGGATACCTAGCCCGAACCTACCTGTTGCTGGGACTTCGCGAGCTGGGAAAACTGTACAAGGAAAGCAAGAATGCCGAGTCTAGGGAAGGTCCTTCTGGGACCAAGTATATAGGAGTGTCTTTATTTTTCTATCAATGTAATAAGGCCAATGGCCATTAGTGACTTTTATTTTTCGTCTATCATTTTGGGATTTGTTTATTTTTTCTTATCAATAAAATGAGGCATTTAGCATTTTAAGTTCTCCAAATCAATTTGTCGCTAGGCCTACCTCGGGCACAAATAGGTTCCCAACTTACGACGCGCTTTACATTTCCGCATTACGTGTTTAAATACCGCAATATTCTTTTCATAATCCTCACTGACTTGGTTACCTTTTATTTGTATTTCTTTTCTTACTCCCCTCCCCAAAGGTTAGTTGGGGAATTCTGGCATCATCAACCTATCGCACAAGATCCAAGGGCCCTCCACCTACTCCTCCTCCTAGTCCTCCTAAGGGAAAAGACAAAGGAAAAAGTAAGATGGAAGAGTCCAGCGGCACCAGAAATGAGAATATGATTGAACGGTTAGAGGCCACTGATGGTCGAGGTATTCAGGTCCTGCATGAAAACATGTCACCACTTGAACAGAAATTGCTGAAGTTTCAGGAAGAACTCGATCAAGTATGGAATTTGGCCAACTTGTCATTCTCCCTCAACGTCCCTGACGTCAACCTTCCTCAAAACCCCGCACCTCCACAAAATATCCCAAGACCGCAAAATCATCCCGCACCTCATCATCACGTCACTCCCCCAAACCAAACTCTCCCGACGCATTGCAATGATTGCCACACCTCAAATAACACTCCACTACTCATCCCAGAACCTCAAAACCCCACAAAGGACCATTTCCACACCTATAACAATCACATCTGTGTGGAAACCGTGACCCACTCCACTCTGCTTATCTCACAGGAATCCGAGTTTGATGGAAAGGACTTACTTATCAGGAACCTGGCCGAGGAGCTTAAGAAATTGACCAGCCAAGTCCAGGGCATTGAAGGAACCAAGGGAATTGAAGGGTTGAATTATGAAGACCTTTGTATCCAACCTGATGTCGAACTGCCCGAGGGGTACAAACCTCCAAAGTTCAAAATGTTTGACGGTACTGGTGATCCGAGAGTCCATATGAGGACCTATGCAAATTGGTTGGCGTTGGGAAGGATGAGAGAATCCATATGAAGTTGTTCATGAGGAGTTTGAAGGGAGATGCACTGTCTTGGTACATCAGCCAAGACCCCAAGAAATGGTCAAACTAAGTAAGCATGGCGTCTGATTTTATGGGCAGGTTTAGATTCAACACAGAGAACGCACCAGATGTGTTCTACATTAAAAATTTGAAGAAGAAACCCACAGAAACCTTTCGCGAGTATGCTACTCGCTACATTAAAAATTTGACGGTACTGGTGATCCGAGAGTCCATCTGAGGACCTATTGCGACAAATTGGTTGGCGTTGGGAAGGATGAAAAAATCCATATGAAGTTGTTCATAAGGAGTTTGAAGGGAGATGCACTATCTTGGTACATCAGCCAAGACCCCAAGAAATGGTCAAACTGGGTAAGCATGGCGTCTGATTTTATGGACAGGTTTAGATTCAACACAGAGAATGCACCAGATGTGTTCTACATTAAAAACTTGAAGAAGAAACCCACAGAAACCTTTCGCGAGTATGATACTCGCTGGAGGTCCGAAGCCGCTAAAGTCAGACCTGCTCTAGAGGAAGAGCAGATGAACAAGTTCTTTGTCCGGGCTCAGGACCCGCAGTATTATGAANTGGTTACAAATTTTGAAGCCTTGCAAGCCATTAACAAGGCTTTACAGTCCAGTGGTGTGTCTAAGAAGAGAGACATGGTAGCCGTAGTGATTGCACAAAGAGCCAAGTCCCCACTCAAATACCAAACTTATCCAACACCTCTACTCACATACCAGCCAACCCCTAACTACCAAGCACCCTCACCAAATTATCAGGTACCCTCACCGAACTACCAAGCTCCACCACCTTCCTACCAAGCTCCACCGCCCACATATCAACCCGCTTCGCCCAGGTACTCACAACCCGCTCCCGTTTACCACACTTATAATTCCCAGCCATCCCATTAACAATCACCCCCTGCATGCCAAAACTTCCCTAGACCTCGTCCCAATTTTGATCACCGCCCTCCAAAGCCTTACACCGCCATAGCTGAGCCCATTGACCAGCTGTATGAGAAGCTCAAAGTTGCTGGTTATGTCACACCTATCCCTGCTGCCACCCCTGAGAACCCTTCTCAGTGGATAACCCAAACAAATCTTGTACATACCATTCCGGCATGAAACGACACACCATCGAAGAATTCCGCTCTTTGAAGGACAAAATACTGGCTCTCATTGACAACAAGATTATTGTGGCAAAAGACCCCGCTCCAAACGTCCGCGACAATCCTTTGCCAGATTATAAGGGTAGAGGTATCCATATGATTGAAATAGAATATGATTAGGATCCCGAGGGATCAATCGGGTTGATCGTAGAAAGCGATGACCCAAAGAAACCCGCAGTCACTCTAAAAGCGATCATAGTCCAGATTCAACCATCCGAGGACGTTGAGATGTATATATACCATTAGAGTTTGAAGCAGCGCAACCTGCAAAGTCACCAGTGCCAATTGAAGTTGAGTTTGTATCTCCAGCAAATGCAGCGGCACCAGTCGAGGTCGTAGTCTTGCCACCCCGAACACACATTCCGTTTGAAGTAAGGATGGACGCATCAATTCCGTTGGCAATGTAAACCACGCCACCCTTCTATTCAAATGATATACCTTGGGACTACACAGTCGAGGCGAGAAGGAAAGGCAAGGTCAGGGCTGAGAAAGCTGTCGCAGCACTGAGTATGACGAGAATTGGTAGGGTCTACACCCCTGAGCATCTGGCCGAGTCAAGCAAGCAGGCTGCCAACCGACCTCCCCTTATCGAAATAGGTCTCGATGACCTTTGGAGAAAGGTACAGGCTAAGGAGTATTCAGTCATCGACCAACTGACAAGACACCGGCACAGATATCCATCCTCTCTTTGCTACAGAATTCTGAAACACACAGAAATGCTTTGTTGAAAGTGTTGAGTGAAGCATATGTGCCAAACAACATCACTAGCGGGGAAATGGACAATATGGTAGGCCAGGTACTGGAGAGTCATAAAATCACTTTTCATGAGGATGAGCTACTACCTGAAGGAGTGGGGCGCAACAAAGCGCTACACATCACCGTGCAATGCGGAGATAATTTTATCACAAGGATCTTGATCGATGGAGGTTCTAGTCTTAACATATGTCCATTGATAACACTCAAGAAATTGGGTAAAGGGATACATGAGATAAGGGATTGAGCGATCAATGTGAAAGCCTTCGACGGTTCTCAGAGGTCCACCATAGGGGAGATCAATCTATGTCTGCAGATGGGACCGACTTGGTTCGAAGTGGATTTCTAGGTGATAAATGTGCCAGCATCCTACAATCTATTGTTGGGACGACCCTGGATTCATACTGCTGGGGCCATAGCATCAACGCTACATCAGACGGTAAAATTAGAGTGGAACCACCAAGAGGTGATTATTCATGGTGACGGTAGAAACCCCATGTATAGTCGTCAAACTATTCCGGTGATTGACGGAAAAAGGAAGATTGGCGGGGGAACTTACCACCACATTGAGCGGGTCAATGCCATCGACAAGGACAAGTGGTGGGATAGTAATATTGAGAGCATCCTGAACTAGAGAGGATATGAGCCAGGCAAAGGGCTCGGTAAGAACCTTCAAGGGATCACAAAGCCCATAAAACTCAAGAAACATGGTACCACTTTCGGTCTAGGGTATGAGTACACTTGGCAGGAATTCAACGACTGGTCTCCACCTTGGCGCGGTCCCTATTACCCTTTGGATCAGCCGATACCTCATCTTGAGCAGACTCTCAAGTAGGCCGACATTATTTACGGATCAGACGAAGAAGAAGCACTTGCAGCGATGAGGAGTTTGTTCCTAGAGGACGAGGATATGGATTGATGTGTTGTTCTCGAGAAGGAGGGGGAGGAAGGCCCTTCCATAAAGACTATAATCAAGGGGACATATCTTAAGAACTGGTCTATAAAGACGACCAAAGCCCGACGAGCCTCGGGGTAGCAAGGCTAAAACAAGCATTATTTACTGTTTTATTTACTAAATGATTTTCCTTTTCATGCATTTTTCAATTTCTGCAATAGGATCTTCAATGTTCAAAACAGTTATTCAATTCATCAAAGCATCTTCTAAATTTCTCTTACGAATCCGATATCTATTGCTATTGTCTTCTCTCATTACCTTATTTATACAACATTACTATTACTTGTCTTGATGAACCGATGACTGTGACATGCATTGAGACAACGCAGCAAACGGATATTGATTCAGATGAAGACGACATACCTGAAGAGATTGTCAAAGAAGTTGAGAACTTTGAGAACAGACCTAAGTCCAACCTAGACGAGATTGAAGTTATCAACCTGGGAGATTCAAAAAACGTCAAAGAGACTCACTTCAGCATTCATTTGTCACCATCAGAAAAGAAAGAACACTCAGAGTTTCTAAAAGAGTATGAGGACATATTTGCATGGTCTTATGATGGCATGACTGGTCTAAGTACGTCTATTGTGGCTCACAAATTTCCAACCAATCCAATGTGTCCACCTGTGAAACAAAAGCTCAGAAATTTCAAACCCGACATGAGTTTAAAAATCAAAGAAGAAGTTACCAAGCAGATCAACGCCAAAGTTCTCTGGGTAGTGGAGTACCCGACATGGTTAGCCAACATTGTACCTGTGCCAAAGAAGGACGGGAAGGTCAGAGTCTGCGTTGACTACCAGGATCTCAACCGGGCCAGTCTGAAAGATGACTTCCCCTTACCAAATATACACATTCTGATTGACAACTGCGCCAAGCATGAATTACAGTCCTTACATTGATTGCTTCGCCGGTTATCACCAGATTTGGATTGATGAGGAAGATGCTGAGAAAACGGCGTTCATCACGTCGTGGGGAGTGTATTGTTACAAGAGCCATTCGGCCTAAAGAATGTAGGGGCCACCTACATGAGTTCCATGACCACCATATTCCATGACATTATTCACAAGGAGATCGAGGTGTACATGGATGATGTCATTATCAAATCAAAGAAGGTTGCTGATCATATGGAGAATTTGGGGAAGTTCTTCAATAGATTGCGAAAATACAATCTGAAACTAAACCCCGCGAAGTGTGCATTCGGGGTTCCTGCTGGGAAGTTGCTGGGGTTTATTGTAAGCTACTGGGGAATAGAATTGGATCCGTCAAAAGTCAAAGCCATTCAAGAACTACCACCACCAAGGAACAAGAAAGATGTGATGAGTTACTTGGGGAGGTTTAATTACATCGGCCGGTTTATAGCACAGTCTACAGTCATCTGTGAGCCAATCTTTAAGATGCTGAAGAAGGACGCTGAGACCAAGTGGACCGATGATTGTCAAAAGGCTTTCGATAGAATCAAGGAATATTTGTCAATACCGCCAGTCCTAGTACCGCTCGAGCCAGGCAGACCTCTGTTACTCTATCTTGCCGTGTTAGATGGAGCTTTCGGTTGCGTTCTGGGGTAGCACAATGAAACGGGAAGGAAGGAACAAGCTATTTATTACCTCAGCAAGAAGTTTACTCCATATGAGGCCCGGTATTCTCTATTAGAGCGTACCTGTTGTACTCTAACTTGGGTCGCCCAAAGCTTAGGCATTACTTCTGTGCCTACACAACATATCTCATATCAAGGATGGATCCATTAAAGTACATCTTTCAGAAGCCCATGCCCACTGGCAAGCTAGCTAAGTGGAAAATCCTGCTGAGCGAATTCGACATTGCTTACATGACTCAGAAGGCAGTTAAAGGACAAGCTCTGGCAGACCATATTGCTGAGAATCCCGTAGACGGAGGATACGAACCCCTGGAAACATTTTTCCTGATGAAGAGGTATCATTCATAGGAGAAGATATTGCAGAATCCTATGATGGTTGGAGGATGTTCTTTGATGGAGCAGCAAACTTCAAGGGAGTCGGTATTCGAGCAGTCCTAGTATTAGAGACCGGTAAGCATTATCCGATATCCGCCAAACTCAAGTTCCCTTGCACCAACAATATGGCCGAATATAAAGCCTGCATCTTGGGGCTCAATATGGCCATTGACATGAACGTCCAGGAGTTGTTAGTGATCGGTTATTCGGACCTATTGATACATCAGGTACAAGGAGAATGGGCAACAAAGAATTCCAAAATATTGTTGTATCTGCACCACGTACATGAATTAAGAAAGAGGTTCACAAAGATAGAGTTTCGGCACGTCCCCAGAATCCAGAATGAGTTCGCCGACGCATTAGCTACTTTGTCCTCAATGATCCAGCATCCGGAATAGAATTTCATTGACCCTATTCCTATAAAGCTCCATAACCATCCAGCTTACTGTGCCCATGTCGAAGAAGAAGCAGACGGAAATCCTTGGTTTCATGACATCGATGAGTACTTGGAAAAAGAAGAATACCCTGAGCTTGCAAATTCCACTCAGAAACGCACACTTCGGAGATTGTCCAACAATTTCTTCCACATCGGAGGAATCCTGTATAGGAGGACTCCCGATTTGGGGTTATTAAGTGTGTTGACGCTAAAGAAGCATCAAAATTGCTGGAAGAAATTCATGTTGGGACTTGTGGCCCACATATGAACGGTTTTGTTCTAGCAAAGAAGATACTCCGAGCTGGTTACTTTTGGATGACTATGGAAACGGACTGCATCCAGTATGTTTGGAAATTCCACCGCTGCCAGAAACATGGAGATATGATAAAGGTGCCTCCGAGTGAGCTCAATGCAACAAGCTCACCATGGTCATTCGCCGCCTGGGTTATGGACGTTATTAGACCAATCGAGCATGCCGCCTCCAATGGCCACAGGTTCATTCTGGTCGCCATTGACTACTTCACTAAATGGGTCGAAGCAGCCTCCTACAAAGCAATTACTAAGAAAGTCGTGGCCAACTTTGTCCGCGACCGCATCGTTTGTCGGTTTGGAGTTCCAGAGTCGATCATCACCGACAATGGTTCTAATCTCAACAGTGACTTGATGAAATCTATGTGTGAAACTTTCAAGATCAAACACAAGAATTCCACAACATAAAGACCTCAGATGAATGGAATCGTAGAGGCCGCTTAAAAAACATCAAGAAGATACTAAGGAAGATGATAGAAAGGCACAAGCAGTGGCATGAAAAGTTATCATTCGCTTTATTGGGATACCGCATCACTTTCCTCACATAAACAGGAGCAACTCTCTATATGCTATTTTATGGTACAGAGGTTGTTATTCTTGCCGAAGTGGAGATTCCATCTCTAAGAATTATACAGGAAGGTGAGCTCAGCGATGCAGATGGGTAAGAAGCCGTTATGAGAAACTAGACCTCATAGAAGGGAAGAGAATGAATGCATTATGTCATGGTAAACTATATCAGAACAGAATGGCCAGGGCCTTCAACAGGAAAGTCAAGCCGAGACGATTCGCACCAGGGCAGCTGGTGTTAAAGAAAATATTTCCGCATCAATATGAATCCAAGGGGAAGTTCTCTCCCAACTGGCAAGGTCCGTAAATGGTTCATAGAGTAATGACAGGAGGAACACTCATACTTGCAGAAATGGACAAAGAAGTTTGGCCGAAACAGATCAATTCAGATGCAGTCAAGCGCTACTATGTGTAATCTTTATGCTTTCTCAGTGATGTAAATTGAACTACGCCTGACCTGATTCCCGTTTAAGAGAGGATACGTAGGCAGCTCTATGGGTTCGGTCACAATTCAATAAAAATATATTTTTCCCCGCAATTGAAAACTGGGACAGAATTTTGAGGAGCGGGTAGCAATCCACAAGCATTCACCCAGCCAACTGGGGTAGAATTTTGAGGAGGACTCTCAAAATTCTAAAGCAAGTTCAGCCAATCGCCGGGCGAGCAACAGTCAGAGGCGTCCACCCAGCAAACTGGGCAGAATTTTGAGGAGGACCCTCAAAATTTCGCAGCAGGAGAGGTTGCAATGTCTCAAGCCGTGTCATGTCGTCGGTTAATCTAAAACTATTTTAGATTATATGTTGTATCTTACAAAATCATGCATATTTATTTTTCTAAAGCAACTTGTTTAGCGGACGCTACCCCAATGATACAGACAGTATTATCATGATCAAGCAAACGAGCCAAACAGAGCCAGCAGGAATGCGAACTAACCGTTCCCCTTTACAAAACTCACGATCTTTCTTTGGATACATGCACAAAATTGCAAAAGCCCCAAAAAATATTATCGGCTCAAATGAAATACATCGTTCCTCAAACTCGTCATGCCAACATTTACTATCAACACAAACGATGCTTCATTATCACAATGCTCTACCGCAATTTAACACCAGCTAAGAATTTCTGTTGTCCTTCCTTAAATCTTACATAAGGCTACCTTTCTGCCTTCTGATGTTAAACTCTACCTCCATCTGCATTCGCATATTGCATAAGGCTACCTTTCTACCTTCCGAGATTAAACGCTACCTCCATCTGCATTCACATATTGCATAAGGCTACCTGTCTGCCTTCCGAGGTTAAACTCTACCTCCATCTGCATTCGCATATTGCATAAGGCTACCTTTCTGCCTTTCGAGGTTAAACTCTACCTCCATCTACATTCGCATCTTGCATTAGGAAACGCTACTTCCATCTGTATTCGCATCTTGCATAAAGCTACCATTCTTCCTTTCGAGACTAAACGCTGCCTCCCATTTACTTCTCAAAATCAACCAATGCCTATAGCATTATTTACTACGCTCTCCTTTTGGGCTAAGCTCTGCCCCTTTAATTCGCAAGACTAAGCTCTGTCTTGTCAGCATCATACTATTACATCTTCATGGGCTGAAATATCGCTGTATTGGTAAAAAAGAGTTTCACACGTAAGCCAGCTTTTGATAACTCAGCCAGTCACGTGGACACAGGAAAACGTGACAGCTGGACGTGATTCTTTGAAGAGGTACAGTACAAAGAGGCACGGTTCAGTAAACCCACGAACTTATCAGCCACGGGAAATTCAACTTGATCAAAACGGGAGAGAGGCACGGTCAGAATGAATATAGACAAAGCTACAGGCAGATTCAAAGACCCACAATTGATTACTCGAACATTATGTAACCGAACACCAATTACTGTTATCCTTTGTAACGCCTCATTAATGTCATAATTAGTCATTAATGAGCAACCATATCAAGAGTCGTACGTTATAAGAATCTCCTATATAAGGGAGGGGGATACAGCTTGTAAAGGCATCTGATTCTCGAATACAATTAACTTCGATTTTCTATATTTCTGCAATATTGTCTATTATTCATTTTTCTCCATTACCTTGATTATCAGTAACCCGTATTCATCTTAAAAATAAGCTTTAGTCAAAGGGTCTAATTCTTTGGTTAAACAGATTGGATCCGTTACCGGGAATCTGATAATCCGTGTACTTTTCAAGTGATATCCTCTAAATTATGTCAAACTCCAACGACAACAACCAGCAAAGGAGTGGAACCCCAGTTCCATACCTTCAGGAACCCCACGTCGTTCGAGGGAACAATCCCCAGAAAGATCCAATAACAACAATGATGATCAAATTGTGGAACAAGATAGTGTAAAGCAAATGATTGCAGAGTATGTGAGCCAAGCTTTGCTAGAATTTGCGAGAGGATTACCGGCAGCGTTACCTACACCGCCGACGCCACCCCCCAATAACACCATCACTATGGAAAATCCTCAATCTGGGTTGGCAAACTCAGGAAGAGGAGATACTCCTAATGAATCTCTCGAAACGAGACCAGGTATATCTAATAACTCAGAATTACAAAATTTACTGCTAACCATGCAGAAACAGATAAAGGAGCAGAACGATCGCATCGAACAAATTCCTGGAGTACCACCTATCATCAAAGGCATCGATGTTGATAGATATTCTCAACAACCTTGGAAGCCAAGTGCGGCACCCTTGCCTATACCCAAGAAGTTTAAAATGCCTGACGTTCCCAAATATGATGGAACAACTGACCCACGCGACCATGTGACTGCTTTCACTACTGGGGTAAAAGGCGACGACTTAACGAAACAAGAGATTGAGTTAGTCCTTGTCAAAAAATTTGGGGAAACACTTACCAAAGGGGCCCTAACCTGGTATTCTCTTCTCCCTGAAAATTCTATTGACTCTTTTGCTGAGCTTGCAGATTCGTTTATAAAAGCACACTCTGGTGCACAAAAAGTTGAGAAGAGAATGGAAGACATATTCAAAATAAAACAAGGAGACACGGAACTACTCCGTGAGTTTGTAAACAGGTTTCAACGAGAAAGAATGCAGTTACCCAGGGTGCCTGATAATTGGGCAGCCATGGCATTTGCAAGCAACCTAAACGATAAAAGCTCAGAAGCCATGAGACGACTTAAGGAAAGTCTAAGAGAATTCCCCACTACAACATGGAATGATGTATATAACAAGTTCAGTACTAAACTCAGAATAGAAGAAGATATCATTGCTTGTTCAAGAGATGAAGATCATTCCAGATCCATACGTCCTGAATCAGATAGAAGATCAGGTAAAAATAGGTACGATCCTTACTTAGGACCCTCGAGACGCGATATCCGTCCCAGGTTCGAAAACACTAGGTTGGACTATAGACCACAAGGAAGAGACGTAGTCTCATCCTCGTCTAGATCCAGAAAAGATCGAGATGAACGACCTAGAGGTAGTACTCAAATTGGGGATCATACCTTTAATGTAAGTACTACTGAACTTGTCTCAATATTGAGGAACATGGGAGACAAGGTTAAGTGGCCCAAAGAGATGCGGTCAAATCCAAGTAGAAGAAACCCAGATCACTGGTGTGAATTTCACAACGATCATGAGCACAAAACTACGGATTGCAGATTTTTACAAGGTGAAGTAGAAAATTTATTAAAATAGGGCTATTTAACAGAATTGTTTAGTGATAAAGGTAAACAGGCATATGTGAGGAACATGCAGGAGCCCCCAAAGCCTCCTTATCCAAAACGAACCGTCAACGTGATACACGGGGGTGAAGAAGTAAACGGAGTGATTTGCAAAACAACCACAAAGTTCACAATTACACATGGGAAACGGGCTCGTGAAAATATGGAAGAAGACGATATAACCTTCGATGATGCAGATATCAGCGGATTAATGCTTCCGCACAACGATGCTCCGGTAATATCTTTACTTATTCATGACACTAACATAAAAAAAGTGTTGATTGATCCAGGTAGATGAGTCAATATCATTTTGCTAAGAGTCGTGGAAGAAATGCTACTGGGGAATCAAGTAATCCCAAAAGCACGAGCCATATCAGGGTTTGATAACTCTACGGTTATAACAAAAGGAGAAATTGAGCTTAGCACTTATGTTAAACGGGGATCAAAAGTGCCAGGTTCCAAGTCATCGATACTGACATGGCTTATAATGTGATCATTAGAAGGCCATGGATCCATGACATGAAAGTGATACCCTCCATGTTGCATCATATAATTAAATTGCCCTCTGAATGGGGGATTCAACAAATCAAAGGAGATCAGCAGACCGCAAGAAATATAAACTTTGTGGTACACTACATCAAGAAAATAGAGGTGGAAGAAATTACTACCCAAATAGGTACGGAAGGTATTATTGCTGAAACAGGTATGAAAGAAAATACTTACGAGAAGGAAAATCAAGTTACCACGGAAGGTATATTATACCACACAGATACAGATTCCAGACCGGACGTAATTCGTGAACCGGAGGAAGATGAGCACATCAAAACAACTACGAAGGAGCTCGTAGCTTTTCCATTATCTGAACAAAAGCCTGAGCAGAAAGTGTATATAGGCACGAGGCTAAGCCCCGGTCAAAGAGGTAAGTTAATTGATTATTTAAAGGCTAACGCATACTGCTTTGCGTGGTCCCACTCAGATATGACAGGCATCCCACCAGAAGTGATGACTCATAAACTAAATGAAGATCTATCCTTCGCTCCTATTAAGCAGAAGAAAAGAAAGCACGGACCATTCAAGAACCAAGTGATCGACGAAGAGGTACAGAAACTCTTGAAGATTGGTTCGATACGAGAGGTAACGTACCCTAACTGGCTAGCAAACACCGTGGTAGTACCTAAAAAGAATGGCAAGTGGAGAGTATGCGTAGATTATACTGACTTAAATAAAGCATGCCCCAAAGATTCATTCCCATTGCCACATATAGATCAAATGATTGATGCCACAGCAGGTCATGAATTATTGAGCTTCTTAGATGCATATTCTGGTTATAATCAGATTAAAATGAATCCCTCAGATGAGGAAAAAACTTCCTTCATTACAAACAGGGGGGCTTACTATTATAAAGTTATGCCCTTTGGCTTAAAAAATGCTGGAGCCACCTATCAAAGGTTAGTGACTAAAATGTTCCAAGAACATCTTGGAAAGACGATGGAAGTCTATATTGATGATATGTTGGTAAAATCAACACAAGCACAAGACCATTTCCAGCATCTCTCTACTGCTTTTGATATTTTACGCAGGTATAATATGAAGTTAAATCCAGAGAAATGCGATTTTGGAGTGCAATCAGGTAAATTTTTGGGTTTCCTTGTATCAAACAGAGGAATAGAGGTAAATCCAGCTCAAATTAAAGATATAGAAGAAATACCTGCTATTTTAACAAATAAAAAGGAAGTTCAAAGACTGACAGGGAGAATAGCAACTTTGGGTAGGTTTATTTCTAAATCTTCCGAAAAAAGTTTTAAATTCTTCTCAGTTCTCAAAAAGCAGAATCAGTTCGAATGGANAAAGAATGTCAGCAAGCCCTCAAGAATCTAAAGATTTATCTATCGAAACCACCATTGCTTTCAAAGCCAAAAGAAGGGGAAAGATTGTATGTCTACCTGGCTGTCTCAGAAATTGATGTAAGTGCAGTATTGGTAAGAGAAGAAAAAGGTAAATAATCACATGTCTATAATGTAAGTAAAACTTTGCTAGATGTTGAGACTAGATATCCACATCTGGAAAAGTTAGCCTTAGCTTTAATAATGGCATCTAGAAAATTACGACCAATTCCACCCAATCACCGTTGTGACCTCATATCCTTTAAGAAATATTCTGTATAAAAAGGAATTGTTAGGAAGATTAGCCAAGTGGGCCATAGAAATAAGTGAGCATGCAATAATCTATCAGCCTAGGACTGCAATTAAGTCTCAAATACTAGCTGATTTTGTTGCTGACTTTAGTAATAGCATTGTATCTGAAGTAGAAAAAGAGTTACAACTCTTTAACGGTGTTAATCCAGGCCTATGGACCTTGTTCACCGATGGTTCTTCAAATATAAATGGCGCTCGCTTAGGCATAGTCTTGATATCACCCCCGGGTGAAAAGACACGGAGCTATCAAGTGTTATCCTATAACTAACAATGAAGCAGAGTACGAAGCTGTTATTGCAGGGCT
>MDKI01160913.1:0-12655 GCA_005239505.1 Nicotiana paniculata
TAAAGGCTCAAATGGGGTAAACTAGTGATAATATTTATGCAATGGTAGGCTTAAAAGGCTAAAGAGGCTTTTTCAAGGATCACAAAGAATTTCTAAGGTCATCCCTCCAACCAAACATAATTAACATTAGCATTGAAAGACCAACCGGGCAAGTTCTAGATAATAGAAGTAAACACAAGAATTATTTATAACAAAAACTAACACACATGACACTTGAACTAATCAAGACAGATCAATTTCACTTCTTAATAAGAGCATAAAAAGCAATATCAACTCAATTAGTGGGCAAAGAGTCACCAAATGACCAAAAAGTTGTCAGCAAAATTATTCTTCCACATGCAACTTACTTTTTCAATTTAAAACCAAAATTCGGAGGGGTATTCTTAATTCACACTTCACATACAAGAGACTAATTTTATTAGTACTAAACAATTCAAAAGTCTCCACATAACAAAACAAGACTAATTCCCTTAAGAAAGTCGTAACGCCATCCATCATAGGAAAAAGTCACCCGGTTCAACACAAAAATATTCCTCGGGAAAGAACCTTAACATAAAGAAAGCCCAAGGAAATACTACTAAAGAAATAAAAATAATATAGACGAAAACTACTAAATAAGATAAAATAAATACTAAAGAAATAAAAATAAAAGAACAAAACTACTAAAGAAAATAATATAACAAAAGCAACTAATACTAAAGGAGCAAAAATAACATAAACTAAAAACTACTAAAGAAGATAAATAAATAAATAAATAAAGAAAGAAAAATAAAATAGAATAACAAAAGTGACTAATTTGCACATATATAACCAATCACGACTACGCTCGGCATGAGCACATGATAAGCACTAATAAAACAAGTCCGGCAAGGGCACACAATATCCATACCACAACATAAACCCGGCAAGGGCACAAATTAAACATCAATGTACGAATAAAGTATACTCTCTAAAGCCACCCCCAACTAAAAATATTGTAGTGTCCTTACCGCACAATATCAAAATGAATTAAGAGTAGTTTGAGGGTCTCCCTGAGGTCTGCATCAGACTAGCAGACTGCGGGAGAAAGGATAATCACCGTCGTGGAGAAATCTCGGCCTCATCCTATCAGTATCATCAGCATCATCACCAGCAACACTCGACATGAAGGAGTACTCCTCGATGCCATCATCGTCTGCAACTGGTATCTTCCTGTTCGGATGCCCCCATTTGAAGATGGCTTTGATGCCTCTCCATATCTTGATCATAAACTTGCTCTTCTTCTTGTTTATCTCTTTCTACTTTTCGAAGTCCGACTGAAGATCTACATGTGCCTTGGCCAAGTTTCCATAGGCTGCTTCGAGTCTACCAGCAGACGCTGCCATCTTCTCATGAGACTCTGCCTGTTTTTTCTGTGAATCTAGGTAGGTCTTCATGTCTTCCTTGGTAAAGTACTCGGGCCTAGGCGGGGGGTGTGAGGGCCTTGGGAGATGTAACACTAAATCATGGATAATGCCAAGCTGCGAGTTCAGCATCCCAAATGGTCCCTTAGGCAATACTGCCTATGAGGATGACTTTGGTCCGACAAGAATGGTGACTTTCCTTTTCTTGCTCTTTATTGCACTACCCTCGCCCGTTACTCTCAACAGATGAAAGGGTTTGTCAGGAGGAAACCAATAATCGGTGTTGCGCACCTCAACCTCTGCCCGCCTGCACAATTCTGTAATCAGTGAAGGAAACATCAACCCTGAGTTGTCTACTCTCTCAGCTTCCGCAGGATATAGTGACCAACATTCACAGGAATGCCGTATAGAATGCATGAAATGATCAAGGCTCTGGTGTATGGACATCTGAAATATTTCCATAGGGTGATGCCCTGTTGTAGAGGATGTAGAGCCATATTTTGGCTTTAGTTGTGAAGTCGATCAACTTCAAACCCCTTCTCTTGATAGCCCATTTTGCTCTCACGCTTGCGAGATAGAGTTTATAAACAAGCCATTCCCCGTTGTTGCAATGATCATTTTCTCGCACTGGCTCAAGTGGATGGTCAAGAAGTCCGAGAATGTCATTAATCTGCTCAGTCCAAAACCTCGTTGTTTTGCCCCTTATGGTGAGTGTTGGGTCGGGTAAGTTTGTACGCTTAAGATTAGCGTAAAATTTACGAACCCACTCCTCATTGGCTTTTCACGGAGTAGGCATGAAGCACGACCAGCCAGAGGCTTGTAGACAGCCATAGAATTCTGGAAGTAGCTCGGACAATTTCTCCTCGGCGATCCCTTTTTCAAGCACGATATTTTTTGTGAGAAGGTTGTCATAATACCGTCGATGATAGTCAGCTGACATGAAGTGTGAGTTATCAAACTGTTCATCCACATCCTCCTCAATTTCATGATCAAGCGGAGTATTTTCTTTCATGTTCGAGTCCATTTTAGCTCAAAGTACCTTCAAAAAATCAAAACAATGTTAGTCGGGCAGTAGAATCACGCTAAGAAATTCAAAACAATGCAATTATGCCAAAGAATCAAGTCGAACGGGCCCCAGAAGCTCTAGCTGTGAAGCTATTGGTTTTGGCAAAACTTCCCAGTTTACGCACATGCGGAAACACCTTCGTAGGTGCGGGTTCTCTTCTGTAGTGCTTCTTACGCATCTATGGATTTACCCAGCTGACGAGAAATCGCACCTGCGGAAAGGTCCTCGCAGGTGCAACCATTATTGCACTTCTGCGGTCTTCTTCAGGGGTTTCACAAACCCATAATTTTCGACTCTTTTCACTTCTTAAACAAGATTTTAGCACATAATTTATACTCAATAATTCTATATTAGTGCACTACATGAACCTACGACTCTATTAAGACTGATTTTGTGGTACTTAGCAAAAAAATTCTTTTGGATAATTCGTCGAACACATTGCAAGCAGTGAGAATTTATGATTCTTCACACAAATTTGGGTACTCAGATTTCCCCAAAAATTATTGTTCAACAACAACAGTACACACTTTTATACTCTCAACCAATATCCCTCACTCTCAAAACTAAAATGATAATAAAAAAATGAGGAGAAAACAGGCTTGTGGGAAAAAAAAGGCAGTGGAGATAAGAAGAAGAAAAAGATAACAGTAGAAGATAGGAGTAGAAAAGAGACATGATACCTGTGGGGTCTTGTACGTGAGAAATAAAGTGTGAGCGGTGATGAACAACAGTAGCGTGAGAGAGGATAGGGAGTTTTGAGATTTGGGAAAAAATTAAAGTCTCACCTAACTGATGAAGGGTTTTGAAATTTACCCGTTCGACCGCTTCTGTTGAAATTTTAGCGCTTCTGCATGAGCGCTTTTGCGGCTGCCAAATCGTTTCTGCGATATTATCCGCATTTGCGCTTCATTGGGCGCTTCTGCGAGGCCGCATCTGCGGCGAATGTTCCGGAGATGCGGTTACAACAGATGATTGGTGCACAGATTTTTCAGACACTATTTTTGGGCACTCCAACACCTCAAACAAGATAGAAATATGGTGCTTAATTGGAGAATATGATTTGTAAATGATAACAATACTACTTGTGCTTAAATGGTAGAACCTCATTGAATTGTTGGTTTTGATTCACTTGAGGACAAGCAAAAGCTTTAAGTTGGGGGTGTTGATGAGTAGTGATTTTACCACTTATTTTAGTCTCTCTTTTTTAGATTTTGCGTACTTTAATTATAATATAAGGTTGTTTATGGTGTGTATTGCTATATTTCCAGGTAAATGGTGCCATGAAGAGAGTTGAATTCAATTGAAGTTGAATTGAGAAACAAAAGAGTATAAAAATGCAAAATCCTTCAGGGATTCCGCATCTGTGGAACACTGTCCGCATACGCGACCTCGCATCTGCGAGGTGGAAGGTCGCATCTGCGGAATTAAGTTGTCTTCCCTGGGACTGCATCTGCGAGAGAAGAACCGCTTCTGTATGGGAATATTCATATTCCCATACACTTGAATCTTTAGTACTTTTTCTAACACTTGAATCTTGTTTATGGACATATTCATATTTAATGTGTGGATTAAATATCTTGTTGTGATTATGTATTGAAATATTCCCATACACTTGAATCTTTAGTACTTTTTCTAACACTTGAATCTTGTTTATGGACATATTCATATTTAATGTGTGGATTAAATATCTTGTTGTGATTATGTATTGAAATATTCCCATACACTTGAATCTTTAGTACTTTTTCTAACACTTGAATCTTGTTTATGGACATATTCATATTTAATGTGTGGATTAAATATCTTGTTGTGATTATGTATTGAAATATTCCCATACACTTGAATCTTTAGTACTTTTTCTAACACTTGAATCTTGTTTATGGACATATTCATATTTAATGTGTGGATTAAATATCTTGTTGTGATTATGTATTGAAATATTCCCATACACTTGAATCTTTAGTACTTTTTCTAACACTTGAATCTTGTTTATGGACATATTCATATTTAATGTGTGGATTAAATATCTTGTTGTGATTATGTATTGAACGATTTTTATTTATTATGAAGTGAGTTATTGTTTCTTTAATTATTCTTGTTCTGTAATGTTTCCAAAGGGATTATCTAACCCTAAGACTCGCCCATTAACTTCGAATTAATTTTGGGAAAGATTATTTGTGGTTGGAAAAAATTAATTAACAAGAACTTGAGGCTTTAACCCTTATTTTATAGATTCTACCTAGGGATAGGATTGAACTACTTGTAGCCATATCCGGGTGTTCTTAATATCTTAATTATTTTAGGGATAATTCAATTAGGAAGTCTTGTTAGTCTTCGAAAGAAGCTAATATAGAATTGTTACCCGTGGCTAATTAACATAAACTCGCTCATAATTGTAAAATCGTGAAATACGTTGGATCGTTACTTGAGTGTAATTCCCGATGCATCCATGCTTGTAGCCATTGATCATTTTATTTGCTTTCTAGGTTAGTTTTTATTATTGCATTTAGATATAAATATTTTCTCAAATCATTTCTAAGTGTTTGGCTTAGCATAATAAGTGATAATTCTCTTACACGTCTAATCGCCTACATATTTTTCTCTATGGGATTTGACCTCGACTCATAGTTGGGTAAATTTTATTGCATGCGACCGTATCTATTTAGTTTTTATTAGTGTATTTGGACGTCATCAGTAAGTGTAAACACTTAGAAACTCCTCCACGTGGGTAGTGATCGACTCCTCGGGCGAAGGAACTACTACATGCTTTTTGTCCCAGTTGCATTCCTCTTTAACTTTGTCGAGGATGTCTTCGGTGATTGTGCATATGTACCTTGAGATCGGCTCACATCGGCCCGGTACCGAGGAGGTCTTTTCCACCATAAAATCAGTGACAGTTGGGCACCCTGCAAGAACAAATTCCTTTGGGTGAGGCTGCGCCCAGCCTCACCACCGGCGGATCGTGACGAAGAAGCGGCCCCCTTTTGCGGTACGATTTTGAAAGTTTTCGCATTGATGAACAAGAGAAAAGAGAATTAAGATAGTATGCGATTTGATGAGAGTTCAAGAAATTTGGGTACGAAAATTGTAAAACAAAGGGATTTTTTGAAGAAAAAGCAAGAGTAGGAAGAGCTTTGAACGTAAAAGTTTGAATGAGGAAAAGCTAGGTTACTTATAGGTTGCTGGTGATGGTTTAGAATCGGTAATGGCCGATAAGCGACTGGCAGGAATTTATGCCTTGCTAACTGGACTGACGGGATGTTTCAATATCCATTCGTCGCTTGCGTCATAGTCGTATTCGTTGCTTACGTCATTACCTATCGAGATGGAAATTCATATCGTTCTTCGTCATCTTCTTTCTGATAAACGAGGAGACTATCCGTATATGGTTAAAATCAGACTTGTCCTTCGTATGATTAATCGAGACTGGAACATGGTAGGTCAAGGTTCAACTTCGTGTTATATCGAACCATGTTGCGAAGTTAGATTGCCGAGCTCGTGACCCAGAGACCAATCAAGATCGATATCGGCCAAGATCGAGACCGAGCAAGATCGGGATCGAGCGAGACCGAGGGAAGTTTACCAAGTCAAATAATGGAAAGCCGAAATATCTGTAATCGAGCGAGGATCACGGCGAAAATCTAGGCATGTATCAGGAAGAGGCCGATTAATTAGCCAATCATGAAATTTCTTACTGTATTTAGAATTGTACCAAGAGTAGGACTCCCCTACTATATAAAGGGGGTCTGATCATTTGTAAGACACATTACATTTATGAAATACACAGAAATATACTACTTTCTTCTAGCTTTCAATATCTTGTTACTCTGTTCTTATATCAGTTGAATATGTGCTTGGTTCGAGGGTGATCGAACTCGAGGGACAAGGCTATTCGATTCGTTTGGCTTTGATTTGTTACACTCAGAAGCTTCGACAAGCCGAGAGGATCGACTTCAACCATAACCAATATGGAGGGATTGACATAGTAAAGGAAGATAAACAAAGCTATCAAAGAGATGAGCCCAGGCTTTGCATTTTGGCGGATTCAGCGCTTTGAGTCCGCTTTCGTGAAAATAGCTGATACAAAGCTTTATGATAACCTCCTATTTCCTCAAAAGTTCAATCTATGAATTATTATTCATATATACATAGCCTTAACGTAGATGACACCATTCAAATTTTCCTTCCAGCCAGAGGCGGATCTATAGCTAATATTACGGGGCACGTGAACCCATGGTCCTTCCGTCAAACTAAGTATTTTATGTATATATTTCTTAGAATTGGTCCAATATTATGTGTACGCACCCATGCTCCAAAAAAATTTAATTGTGCACTTTGGTTCAATATTTAATTATTTACTCTAGGAAACAGGGATCGATTCCCACTGAACACATTTTTTTCTCCTTTCTTTAGTAGTGCACTCATGTTCTAGAAATCCTAGATCCGCCTCTGCTTCCAGCAAACTTAAATATGACATACTACTAATTAGGGTACAAAAATTGGTAAGAGAAAGAATATTCACCTTACAAGTTATTTCCAGTCGCGCATAATACATCCAATTCTACTTACAGCGAGTGCTAAACTTCTTATGGCTGATTGTTAAAAGGTTCTTAGAAAACTATCTCACATATAATGGAAGTTCATCCGAAACCAAGAAAATGACTCAAGCTAATAAAGCTTATAAAAGGACATTTCTTGTACACTTGCATGCTTTGTTGCTTTCCTGAAAACACTTTGACCAATACTCATATGACATATCCAAATACAAAGGACTGAATCAAAAACCTTCCTTTATTCATAATTCATCTACCTTATCTTCTATTAATATCTTGAATGTCGTATTCGTAGTGAAAAATCATATCATGGGCCAAAGATTAGCTTGAACTCATAAAATGGTATAATCCCACTAGCCATTCATAGTGACAAAACAAGTGACACTTTCGTAACTTGTCATATATATACCTATGCTTTATAAACTAGGCTTTATGCAGGGGCAGAAGGGTTTCACCCGAACCCCCTTCATCGTCGAAAAATTACACTGTATATATAAGACAGAATCTATTTTGTATCTCTATATATTAAGTTTTGAATCCCCTTGACACAGTCCAAAAGTGTAGCTTAGTGGTCAAGGGGGTTCAAAACTTTTGTAAGGTCATAGGTTCAATTACCACTAGCTACAAGTTTTTTTTAAACTTTTTTCTCTTTGAACCCCTTCGCGGAGATCCTGTCTCCGTCACTGGCGTTACGTACTTACTCACCAGAATTAAGTTTATAAAACTCTAAATATTGACATGTAGCATGTTTTGCCAAACCTTTATCTCTTTTGAGGAAGCATATAGTACCTTTATGTTTTCTCTTATTTTCTTGATCCAATGTGAGTTTGTCTTTGTCCTCACTAAATTTATGGAGTCAAACCATAACGCTAATAAATGTATAACATGTCCATATAGTGAAGCTAAAGAGGAAGATGGCTTTTAGCTCAATCTTTGAAGCCAATGGCACTTGAATTCCGAGAGAATGAATCCACAAATATTATTGGTTGGATAAATAGTGAGAATGAGTAACAACTTGAACACTAGGAGTGAATGGGACTTAAGATGATAAATACTCTGAACCAAATATATAGTATGGTCACAATCTATATGCTAAAGGGATATGTAATTCTTATCTTGAAAACTAAGCTCTTGTGTAAGGTTCTTTCGTTGAGGGATATGGATATGGACCACTATACATTGGACATGGAAGAATTAAAATTAAAATGAAAAATATTTTGAGATGTGGATATACTAGCTATGTCAAATGCAAAAAGTGCTTGATGTTCATATCAAACTAAATAATTTAAATATAAGAGTTACAAATTAAAGTGAAAATACTTATAATTTTACCATATTTGATTGATAAAAGCTTATGTACCCACTTACAATATGAATAAAAGAAAATATCTTTACAAAGATTTCTTGTGTTATATTTACAGATTTTCTATGTCACATTTTTTACCGATCTCCTCTGGAAAAGGGTCATACGATTATTTCGTACATTTGTAATTGACAACGAAAAAAATCTCCCGGTGTGCTGATAACTTTTTCGTTCATTATCTTTGATCGGTGGGTATATAAGTGTGGTTAAATTAGGAACACTTGTTCATTGTCGAAGTATCAATGTATCCCAAATAAATTAGTGATAAGAGGGATCCAAACTTAAAATATTTTTCATTGGGCTAGCACCAAGAGCGGAAGTAACCTTTAGACTACAATATGAATTGAAATCATAACGTTCGACAAAAAGTATAAATTAATATATGTAAATTTCATATAAATTTAATTCTCGGCTAGCATGAGTGAGGTAGGCAAATAAAGACAGCAGATTATGGGATTTCTTAAAGATGCCTAATGACTATCCCTACAAGTGCGCCAAAAGAGATTGACATTTTATACTAACAGCTATACCATGTTGGGGTCAAGAAATTAATGAAAGGAGATAGTTGTACGAGGTTTTGTACGTTCTTTCGCCTATTTTCTTTACCCATTATTAAAATGAATGAATTTGAGTTTAATGTTAGCAGTATTAAAAATACTTATAAAGTAATCACATATATTCTATAGCTATGATAAGCGTTAATTAACTGATAACATAACAAAAATACACTACTAAAAATCCGGGAAAAAGCGACCAACGATGATCGTTAAACAGTAAAAAAACGATCAAAATGAGTCCAATAGAGCTTGGTCGCTATTTTGTTGGTCCCTTTACATTAGGGACCAAAGTTGGACGCTAACTTTGGTCTCTAATGTAAAGAGACCAAATATTCCGGGTATAGATATAGCGACCAACTTTGGTCGCTTTAATATTTTAATAATATAAATTTAGCGACCAAAGTTGGTCTCTATAGTTAAATTACGTTTTTTTTATTATTTATTATTATTCAAAATATAGCGACCAATTATGGTCTGTAAACCAAATATTATATTTTTAAATCTGGAATATAACAACCAAAGTTGGTCGCTTTTTTCAAATTTTTTTTATAAAATAGGCCATCACAATTGGTCGCTAATTTATAGAATTTAATTTTTTTTTATACATAAGCGACCGAAATTGGTCGCTAATTCCCAGAATTTTTGTTTTAACAGAATAGCGACCAAAGTTGGTCGCTTTTTAGGAAATCTGGGTTAATTAGCGACCAACCTTGGTCGCTATTGCCTAGAAAAAAAAATTTAAATAGAAAAGCGACCAGCTTTGGTCTCTTTTCTAGGTATAAATTTTGGCAGAAATTGTCTGTTTTGGCAGCTACACCACCTGCCAGCATACTAAATTTCCTATTACAAGCAACAACAACAACAATACCAACAATTAAACCAACAACAACACAACAACAACAACAACAACAACAACAACAACAATAATAACACAACAACAACATTAAAACCAACAAAGTATAAAGTTCAATAGAACTAATACATTAAACTAACAAAACTAAGTTCACACTTATTACAAACCCATTCGAAAACCGATTTTATTGTCTAGTTCAAAGTATATAAAAGTACTTAAGGACTGTTCATTCAACATCATTATCATCACCGTATGATGAATCTTCATTATCAAGACGGTAATGAGAAGGGTCATTTTGTGGAGGACGAGAATAACGATCACGGGGAGGACGGGAGGAACTAGCACGGGGAGGACGGAAGGAACGCTCACGTTCAAGTTGAGCCTCTGGCGATGACTCGCGAAATCGGGGAATCGAAAAAGCTCCAGAAGCTAGGAGATCTTTGAGCTGAGTTTGCATGCCATGGTACTGAGCTTGCATGCCAACGTACTTAGCATCTCTAAGATTTTCTCTTTCCTTGACAGCTTCTAGCTCGGATGTGAGCTTTGTCACACTCTCCCGCATAGCGGAGAGGCTCTCCCCACGAAGTTGCTCGCCTTGAGAGGAAGTCCCTATTCCTTGCATTCCACAGTGATAGCCATGGAACTTCTTAGTAGGAGTATACCTTCCCCCATATTGCACCGCCAGCAGCCTCCATCCATAGTCTTTTAGCATCCTCGTCCGAAAGTTGGATTTCCTCGCCCGACTCATTAGGTGGCTGACTGCGTATGAATTCCTCCATGTCATCTGTGAAGCGATCCTATAAGAAAAATTATATTGAATTAGTATTTCAAAATTTATATAAGTGTATATCAAAATACTTAATGAAAAGTGAAAACTTACATGTACAGTCGAGGCTCGGCCCTTGACCCATTTTTTTTTATCCGTCTCTTTCTTCTTCTTGACAATATGAGTCTCCTTGAATAACTCCTCTTGCTTCATTGGATGCCCCAACTTCTTTTCCTGAAAACTCATAAATTTTAGTTAATAAACAGAATAGATATACTTTAAAAATTAAAATAAATTAATCAATTACGGACCAATCCATCTGTATTGAACTGGCCCTCCAAGTTGTGTCTCGTGTACAAGGTGGATTGGAAGGTGTTCCATCACATCAAAAAATCCACATGGAAATATCTTTTCCATCTTAGTAGATGTTACACGAATGTTCTGATCCATCCGGAGTAGGTTTTCTTCCCTTAATGTGGAAGAACACAAGTCTTTGAAAAATAAACTAATCTTTGATGGGTTTCCAGATTCTTTCAGGCATACCACAAAATGCAATAGGCACTAAGGTCTCCATGAAAATATGACAGTAATGACTTTTTAAATGGCTCAACTTCCCTACCTCCATATCAACTTTTTTCGCCAAGATTCGACGCATAACCCTCGGGCATATTCAATTTTGTTACCCAATCACAAATTTTCCGTATTTCTTCCAAAGTGAATGTGTAACTTGCTTTGGTCTTGAATATCTCACTATTGTTTTCTGTCTGCAAGTATAATTCAGGCCGCCTACAATATTCTTGTAAGTCCATTCTAGCCTTCAGGTTATCTTTTGTCTTACCTTTAACATCCATCACTGTGTTGAACAAATTGTCAAAATAATTCTTCTCAATATGCATGACATCAAGGTTGTGACAGAGAAGATTATCCTTCCAATAAGGCAACTCCCAAAATATACTTTGTTTCGTCCAATTATGAGTAATGCCGTATCCGGGGAATCTATAAGGTGGAGTTTCAGTAACTTTACTGAAGTTTTGGACCCTCTCCCCAATTTTCTCACCTGATAGTATCGGAGGTGGAGAATCATACTCAATTTTATTCTTTCTGAATGCATTTTTCATCTTTCTAAACTCATGTTCAGGAAGCAAGAATTGACAATGACAATCAAACCATGATTTCTTTCGGCCATGTTTCAAAGTGAACGCTTTACTATTTTCCATGCAGTAAGGACAAGCTAGCTTACCAACAGTCATCCACCCAAACAACACTTCATACGCAGAAAAATCGTTAATTGTCCACATTAAATTAGCACGAAAATTCAAATTCTGCTTGGTTGATATGTCATATAACCTTTTTAACCTAGGTATAAGAGGTAAATAATGCATCGCCTTGATAGCGACCATATTCCCGCTGGAAAGCCTCTTGAAACGAGGCTTGTCGCAAAATTTACAACTGTTTAAAGTTGCATCATCTTTATAATATAACATGCAACCATCTTCACAACAATCAATTCTCATTGACGAAAGTCCTAACTTAGAAACCAATCTCTTTGCCTTATAGAAATCACCAGGTAAGTTGATATCAGGGTCAACTAGTTCACTCATAAGGTCAATGAAAGAGTCCATGGCTTCTTGAGAAATATTTCAATCAGATTTTATACTTAGTAATCTAACTGCAACAGACAGCTCAGAGTGCGGACTTCCTTCCCTTAATGGACGACTAGCTTCCTCTAACTTTTCAAAAAAATGTTTTGCGTCATCATTAGGAGTTTGTTCAACATTTTCATTGGCACCCCCAAATTGCATCCCAAAATCATCCGCAGCCATATCATGAATTCTAGAATCACGATTTCTATTCTCCACCGACCTACTACTTTCACCCACAACCATGTTATGAAATCTCCCATTGCTACCATCGACCTCTCCATGATTAGTCCATACAAAGTAATTCGCTATAAACCCCTTCCTATAAAGATGAAGTTTAACTTCCTCCGATTTTCCAAACCTCATACAGTCGCACCTAACACAAGGACACCTAATTAATCCTTCACTTTGGTATGTGGAAGTTCCATTGCACATCTAATAAAGTCATCAACCCCTTCTACAAAATCCTCCCGCAATC
>ML302846.1:0-26295 GCA_005239505.1 Nicotiana paniculata
CGCACCACCACCTGATCAGCTGGTATACGATGATGATTTTGCCCACAGTGGCCGATATGATATCATGGGATGACCTCAGAGGTTGATGATGTTATGAAACATATACCTATGCACGACATGACATTCATACGCATATGCATGATGCTAAAAGTGATTTATTATTACAGAGTTATCCAGACATACAGGTTGAGTCAATTACTTTATATCTCTTCTATGTCTCTTATGTATTTATTTATGTGCCTTACATACTCAGTACATTGTTCGTACTGACGTCCCTTTTTGCCTGGGGACGCTGCGTTTCATCCCCGCGATGCATGTAGGCGAACTGACGGTCCCCCTTCTTAGGATCCCTGATCAGCGAAAGTTGGAGTGCTCCATTTGATCCGGAGCTACTTTTGATTTTAGTACGATACGTTTGTATACAGTTATGTTTCTATTAGATCTCTGTAGACAGTATGTCTAGTTGGATAGTATGTGGCCTTGCCGGCTTCCAGTTTTGAGATGTATAGTTGTCTATGGAAGCCCTGTCGGCTCGTCCTACGTATGTTGTACGTATATGTATGTATGACTTTTTGTGCAAATTTCCTTCATGTGTAATGTTCTCGTAATTCAGCAGATGTTATTCAGGTTCATATTTTACACGCATGTTTACGGGTGTTTGACAGGTAGGACTCAGGCACCCGTGTGGCCCATCGCTTTGGGTCGTGACAGAAGTGGTATCACAGCAGTTATGTCCTAGGGTTGTCTACAGACCGTGTCTAGTAGAGTCTTGTTTATGGGTGTGTCGTGCACCACACTTATAAACAGGAGGCTACAGGACATATATGATGTTATCCTCTCTTTTTATCTCAGATCGTGCAATACAAGAATTCATGTTCCTAACGATACNCTCTCTTTTTATCTCAGATCGTGCAATACAAGAATTCATGTTCCTAACAATACGTTATATTGTCAGCAATTGCCCCAAAGAGTACGGCCGCCCAGAAGGGAAAGTCCATGGCTGGTGAGACTACTAGTCGAGCGCCACGAGTTACCAGGGCTCAGGGAGAATCTCATGGTGAGGTTCCAGCTCAGACTTCACATACCCCGTCTTTTCTAGAAGAGCTTCAAAGGGCACCAGCTGCAGCGCCCGCCCTTGTACATTCGGTACCTCAGCCGGATGTGCCGGGTCAGGAGATGAGAGATGTTGTTCAGTTATTGACCCGATTAGTAGCCGCACATGCTCCGTATCAGGAAATAGTTATCGGTCACGTAGATAGGTCTGTGAGTGCGAGGGTTCGTGACTTTATTAATTTAGACCCTCCGGTATTTACTGGAGCAGACTCGAATGAGGACCCTCAGGTATTTATTGATAGAGTGCAGAGGACATTACGGGTAATGAAGGCCACAGTGACTGAGTAAGTTGAGCTAGCTTCCTATAGACTCCGAGATGTTGCAGTTAATTGGTACGAGTCTTGGGAATTGTCCAGAGGTGAGAATGCTCCTCTAGCAGTATGGCAGGAGTTTACAGAAGCTTTTCTTCGTCATTATCTGCCACCAGAGCTTAGGTGAGCTAGAGTTGATAGGTTCTTGACCCTTCGGCAGGGAAACATGAGTGTTCGGGAGTACAGTGTTCAGTTTGATTTGTTGGCTAGGTATTCTCCCACTATTGTATCTAAGATGGAGGATCGGGTTCATCGGTTCGTGATGGGATTAGAGCCTCACTTGCTCAACGATTGTATGTCAGTTTCACTTCATCCAGACATGGATATTTCTCGTATGCAGGCATACGCTCAGGGCGTAGAGGAGCGTAAATAGAAACAGAGGACCGACTGTGAGGATGATAGGGCCCATAATAAGAGAGCAAGGTCTTCGAGTCCTTCTGGTGAGTTTCGAGGTGGTCAGAGGTAGCAGTATTCGAGATATCCATCCCAGCCCTCGGCTAGCGCGCCCCTTCAGTTTGGCAGTGAGAGATTTGATCGTTCTACATATTCAGGGCCTGGTCAGAATTTTAGTGCCTCAGGTTCTCAGTATAGGGGTGATTCAAATCAGATGAGGCCACCCTTGCCACGATGTACTCAATGTGGTAATCAGCATACCAGACAGTGCCGTATGGTATTAGGTGTTTGTTATACTTGTGGTTATCTGGGCCACGTTATAAGGGAATGTCCGATGTGAGGTGATGCAAGCGTAGCTCTGCCAGCGGGATTTGTAGCTGGATTGTCATCATTAGTACGCCCCCCTGGGCAAGGTCCCCATGCACCAATGAGTTGTGGTAGAGGCATAGGCGGAGCATCTAGCTCGAGCAGCCCTCAGAACCGCATTTATGCGTTGGCAGGATGACAGGACCAAGAATCATCGCCTGATGTTGTTACAGGTATATTATCAGTCTCCTCATATGATGTATATGCACTGACTGATCCAGGTTCCACTTTATCATACATTACTCCATTGGTTGCTAGTAAGTTTGAAATAAAACCTGAGTTGGTTAAACCTTTTGAGGTATCTACACCTGTTGGGGACTCGGTGATAGCTAAGCAGGTATATAGGGGTTGTATAATAATAGTTCATGGTCAACATACCGTAGCAGACTTAATCGAGTTAGATATGGTAGAATTTGATGTTATAATGGGTATGAATTTGTTGGCTTCTTGTCACGCCAACGTTGATTGTAGATCAAAGATAGTCCGATTTCAATTTCCGGGGGAGCCTGCTTTGGAGTGGAAAAGTAACACGGCATCGCCGAGAGGTAGATTTATTTCCTATCTCAAGGCAAGGAAGATGATCATAAAGGGCTGTATTCATCACTTAGTTCGGGTTCAGGATGTGGAAGTAGAGTCACCAACCATTCAGTCCATCCCTGTGGTAAATGAGTTTCCAGATATCTTCCCTGATGAACTTCCAGGTCTCCCGCCATAGCGAGAAATTGAGTTTTTTATTGACCTACTAACAAATACTCACCCAATATATATTCCTCCCTATAGAATGGCCCTCGTAGAGCTGAAAGAGTTAAAATAACAACTAAAGGACTTTCTTGAAAAAGGTTTTATCATACCTAGTACGTCACCATGGGGAGCACCTGTGTTGTTTGTAAGGAAGAAATATGGTTCCTTACGAATGTGTATCAATTATAAGCAACTAAATAAGGTGACGATCAAGAATAAGTACCCGCTCCCGAGGATTGACAACTTATTTGATCAGTTTCAAGGTGCCAAGTTCTTTTGAAAGATAGACTTGAGGTCCGGGTACCATCAGGTAAGAGTTAAAGATGAAGATATTCCGAAGACAGCATTCAGGACTAGATATGGGAACTTTGAGTTTCGGGTTATGTCGTTCGTTCTGACCAATGCCCCAGCAGTATTCAAGGATTTGATGAACCGTGTGTCCGGGCCTTTCTTAGATCTATTTGTAATTGTATTTATTGACGATATATTGGTATATTATCGTTCAGAGGATGAGCATGTTGGTCATCTGCGTACTGTGCTCAGAGTTCTAAAAGAAAGGAAGTTTATGCAAAATTTTCTAAGTGTGAATTCTGGTTAAACTTTGTAACTTTCCTTGGGCATATCATTTCGAGTGAAGGCATCCGGGTGGATACACAAAAGATTGAGGTAGTAAAGACATGGCCTAAGCCCACAACACCGACGGAGGTTCGTAGCTTTCTTGGATTGGCGGGTTATTATAGATATTTGTGGAAGGATTTTCTTCCCTTTCATCACCTTTAACAAAGTTGAATCAGAAGGGAGCAAAGTTTCAATGGACTGATGCTTGTGAACGGAGTTTCCCGGCATTAAAGGACAGGTTAACTTCAGCACCGGTTCTAACGCTCCCAGAAGGGACCGATGGTTATGTTATCTATTGCGATGCTTCAGGAATTGGATTGGGTTGTGTGCTGATGCAGCATGGTAAGGTTGTGGCTTATGCTTCTAGACAACTAAGAAAGCACGAGAAGAACTACCCGACCCACGATTTAGAATTAGCTGCGATGATTCATGCACTAAAGATGTGGAGGCACTACTTGTATGGAATTCATATTGATATCTATACGGATCATAAGAACCTCCAATACATCTTCAAGCAAAAGGAATTGAATCTACGTCAAAGGAGATGGTTGGAGCTATTTAAAGACTATGACGTTGAAATTTTATACCATCCGGGGAAGGCGAATGTAGTAGCTGACGCCCTCAGCCGTATATCTATGGGTAGCTTGTCGTATTTTCAACCAGAAAAGAGGGGAATAGCTCGTGAGGTTCATCACCTATCTAGTCTTGGAGTTCGGTTACTGGATTCAGGTGATATTGGAATTACTATTCAAGATACGGAAACATCCTCTTTAGTAACTGAAGTAAAGGAACGCCAATACGAGGATCCTGTGTTAGTTCGTTATAGGGGAACCACCCTTCAGAAGGAGAAGACACCATTTGAAATTACAGAAGATGGAGTCCTCAAATATCAATGGCGATTGTGTGTGCCTAATGTTGCAGGGCTGCGTTGGCTGGTAATGGGAGAAACTCACTATTCTCGTTATTCTATCCATCCAGGAGAAACAAAGATGTATCATGACATCAGGGAAATATATTGGTGGGACGGAATGAAAAAGGATATAGCAGAATTTGTTGCTCGGTGTCCTAACTGTCAGCGGGTTAAGATTGAGCATCAAAAACCCGGTGGATTTTTGCAATCTATGAAGATTCCGACTTGGAAAGTGGAGATAATCAATATGGACTTCATCGTAGGCTTACCTCGTACCCAGCGTAAGTTCGATTCGATATGGGTGATTGTTGATAGGCTCACAAAGTCAGCCCATTTTCTGCCCGTTAGAACTACATATTCCTCAGAAGATTATGCGAGACTTTATATCAAGGAAATAGTACGACTGCATGGTGTCCCTGTATCTATTATCTCGGATAGAGGAGCTCAATTTACAGCTAACTTTTGGAGATCCTTCCAAAAGGGATTGGGGACTCAAGTAAGTCTTAGTACAACATTTCATCCCCAGACAGACGGACAGGCTGAGCGTACTATTCAAACACTAGAGGATATGTTGCGAGTTTGTATGATAGACTTCAAAGGCAGCTGGGATGATCATCTGCCGCTTATTGAGTTCGCGTATAATAATAGCGACCATTCCAGCATTCAGATGGCTCCATACGAAGCTCTTTATGGACAGAAGTGTAGGTCGCCTATAGGGTGGTTCGATGTTGGAGAATCTGGATTACATAGGCCAGACCTGGTTCAGCAAGCCATAGAAAAAGTAAATCTTATCCAGGATCGACTATTGACACTCAGAGTCATCAGAAGTCATATTCGAACGTGTGGAGACGAGATTTAGAGTTTGGGGTTGATGACTGGGTATTCTTAAAGGTGTCACCTATGAAGGGTGTGATGAGGTTTGGCAAGAAAGGCAAACTTAGTCCACGATATATTGGGCCTTATAGGATCATTCGGAGAGTTGGCTAAGTAGCTTATGAGTTAGAATTGCCCTCAGAGTTGGAGTCGGTCAATTCAGTTTTTCACGTATCTAAGTTAAGGAAATGCATTGGCGATCCTACCTGAGTGGTGCCCACGGATGATGTATAGATTACAGATGACTTGTCATATGAGGAAATTCCTGTTGCCATCCTAGACCGACAAATCCGCAAGCTACGGAAAAAAGAGGTAGCCTCCGTGAAAGTACTTTGGAAGAAGAACAATGTGGAAGAAATGACATGGGAGGCCGAGGAAGACATGAAGTCTAGATATCCGTACCTATTTCCTCTTCCAGATAAGGGTCCGACTGAGATGTCATAACCTCAAGATGCGTGTACGAACTTTTGTGCTAGCTATTGTTATTGGTCATGTGAGGCCATCATCGTTATTGATGATTGTGGTCCAATATGGCAATAAATTACTGGGTTTCTACAAGAAGAGTTGGTAGTAGCGTTGTTACAAGGGAGACTCTACCAAGGTTATATAAATCCCGAAAGGTTAAACATTCGAGGACGAATAATTCTAAGGGGGGAAGGATGTTACATCTCGCGTTTTCATACGTTAAAAGTTTCTTCTTCAGTTTATTAACGTAGAATCAGGGATAAGATCGTCTTGATGTTAACATATTTACGTTATTTATAACAAGCGATAAATAAGTGTCGTGAAGGATAAAGGGTACACGAATTAAAGAAAACGAGTTTCGTTGAAGGTGGCCAATTTGGGATAAAATACGGGTCGAACGATAATACCATATGATTATGAACTAGTACCATGCAAGGTACCATATGACCACGGTAGTATGATGTAAAAAGTAATATTAAAAATAAGTAGAATTTTAAGTAATTTGAAATAATTTTTAATTATGCGGGTAATTAGTTAATTACCGAGTAACGGAGACATTACCTAATTACCCAATAAGTGGATAAAAATTAATATTTCTCACCCCTACCCCTACGTGGCAGCCAGCAAAATTCTAAAGAAATGACTCTTAGTCATTTCTTATTAGGTGGCAACTTAAGTCATTGAATACAAGACACCTCAACTCTAAAGACTTTCCATGATCTTGACAATTGAAGGTATATACACCCTTTCAATATAAGTTACTCCAGAAAGATCATATATATGTATCGTAGCCTTTGCTTTTGGTGCCAAGGCAACTTATAGTGTTCTTATGTTGTCGAATAACAAGTATTCATGAGACTAAGATAAATCAAACATGTTTCATTTGCATCTCTCATTATATTTTGATTGAACTTTAGTAGAATTGATTCCAAATACCTATCGGAAAGATTTCAGTCCAATCTCCTAAATGCAGTTATGTACCACTACAAGAATATTATACGGATTTTTCCCTACTCCATGTATGTTAATGCTATCCCTTCTTTCTTTTGGCATGGTCCAAATTATACGGAAGAAACAAGCAATCTCATGGTTTCCATAAATTACTCTATTCATAGAAATACTAGGGGTGTCTAAATTCTTAATTCCCAATGTGAATTACTATTATCTTCTGTTCAAGGGTCTCGAAAATACGTATGTTGGTAAAGTTTATTTCATGATACTAATCAGAGGCAAAATGGCCTTATGACGTACCGAGATATTTTATTGACGTATTTCATATGCATTTCTTGCATTTACATATGCACATTGACCCATGTCCAGATGGCGTTATACATGTGTATATATGTAAATATATGTATATGGGATATGGGAAAAGGTTACGGCGTTATATACGAACCACCACCTGATCAGCTGGTATATGATGATGCCCACAGAGGCTGAAATATGATTCAAACGGCGTTATATACGCGTATATATGTATGTATATTCAAACGGAGTTATATACACGTATATATGTATGTATATATATATATATGGGATATGGGAAAGGTTATGGCGTTATATACGCACCACCACCTGATCAGCTGGTATACGATGATGATTTTGCCCACAGTAGACGATATGATATGATGGGATGCCCTTAGAGGCTGATGATGTTATGAAACATAGACCTATGCACGACATGACATTCATATGCATATGCATGGTGCTAAAAGTGATTTATTATTACAGAGTTATCCAGACATACAGGTTGAGTCAATTACTCTATATCTCTTCTATGTCTCTTATGTATTTATTTATGTGCCTTACATACTCAGTACATTATTCGTATTGACGTCCCTTTTTTCCTGGGGACGCTGCGTTTCATGCCCGCAGGTGCAGGTAGGCGAACTGACGGTCCCCCTTCTTAGGATCCCTGATCAACTAAAGTTGGAATGCTCCATTTGATCCGGAGCTACTTTTGATTTTGGTACGATGCGTTTGTATATAGATATATATGGGTATGAGGTGGCTCAGTCCCGTCTTTATACAGTTATGTTTCTATTAGAGCTCTGTAGACAATATGTCTAGTTGGATAGTACGTGGCCTTGCCGGCTTCCAGTTTTGAGATGTATAGTTGTCTATAGCAGTCTTGTCTGCTCGTCCTACGTATGTTGTACGTATATGTATGTATGCCTTTTTGTGCAGATTTGCTTCATGTATAATGTTCTCGTAATTCAGTAGATGTTATTCAGGTTCATATTTTAGACGCATGTTTAGAGGTGTTTGACAGGTAGGACTCAGGCACCCATCACGGCCCATCGGTTTGGGTCGAGACAGAATCAGTATGAGGTCAGCTCACCATACGCCGGTGGTGTACCACCGGCCAGGCTAGGAGTAGAGGAAGAATTTCCCTCTTCTTGGTGAACTGATTCGGGCACGACAGCCATAACTACACAAGCAGAGATAATAGGAAGGAATGAAAGCAATTTTCGCCAAAATGGGAAAGGGATGAGAAAGTTGAAAGGAAAGCTAAGTTTTGCAAAGATGCAAGAGTTAGAATGAAGAAGAAGCAAGAATATATATATAGATTGAAATATGGCTAACCAACTACTTTGAAGGCCATTCAATTTCTGACAAAGTCGTCATAACGTTTGGGGAAGTGTACCGGTGGAGCCACCTTGGTCACTTCACGATCATGTCACATAAATGATACCGTCATATGGCATTCTAGGGATAGAAGCTCCCATGCCGACCTAGCCTCGAGAAGGTGTCTGATCTCGAGGGGATCTACTATTGCAAGTGCAAGTTCCGAGGAGCTAGAAATCGAAGCACAAAAGTCAACTGTTGCGTAAGCATTATGGGACAAAGTTTGTGCGATATGTGACAAAAGATATTCTATTTCAAAGAATATATTTACAGAGGTGTTTTTTGTAAAAATTCCCCCGAAGGGTCCCATATACAGAAAAAGGAAAAAGCAAAAAAAGGGGAGAAAATCTACTCTTCGCGTTCGCTGCTGTCCGAGCCGCTTTCAGAGCCCTCATCCGATGTACTCGGCATTACCAATTCATCCTCCAGGGCCCAGGCCTATTCGATCTCGGCAGAGAGATCGACACCCTTGGTGCTAACTTCCTCGAGGGCTTGGCTCCTGGCTTGAGCACGGGCATAAGCAACTGCCCGAGCCAGCTATAACTCGGCCTTATCGGATATCTCCCTGTCCCGATCATTCACAGCAACAGCATCTCTCTTGTATGAGGAGATATATTCATTGGCCTCACACTTGGCCGCAGATAGTGCATCCTCCTCCTCCTGAGAAACTCAGAGAAGGTATTGAACCGACGATAGCTTCCCCCCAAGAACCTCCCTCTCCGAAGTCGCGGCGTCATTCAGCCGAGCCAGCTCTAGGATTTCGGCGTCCTTTTCCGCAACCTCCTCTCGAAGACGCTCCACCAGGGCGTCCTTCTGCCTAATCTGAAAAATAGAAAGTAGGTCAATCAACACCAAGCATTGCAACTGAAAATAAAAATATGGGTACCGACATACCTGCTCGGTGAAGTTGGCCCTCTACCGAATTTCTCTCTCCGAGCCTACCCGAAGGTTGTTCAATTCCTCCTCCTTTCGAGCGCATAAAGCCTCCAGCTCGACCGACTCCGATGCAATATTCTCAAGATCTTCTCGACAATGATTCAACTCATCTTGTATCCTGGAGAAGGCTTGGTCATACAGCTTCTTGACGTGCAACACAGAGAAGGGAAATCAGAAAACAAGAATAGAAAATCAGAGAATAGCATATTATGTCTCAAATGTCACCTGGTTTTGGAGCCTCTCGGCTTCCTCGATAGCAAATGAGGCATCAACATCGGTCTCCTCATCTACCCCCTCGAAGTAGTCTTTAAATGCATCATCCTCAACGAGAGGTCTCTAGACCGGGAACACCCCTAATTTGAGCATCCCATATGTCCCCTAGATAAAATGACTGGCCCGAATGAAATCCACCAGCAATATCAGCCTCCATTGAGGCTTCTTCCCGACCTCGGAAAGCTCCAGTAACAAGCCCTCCGAGCTCCTCAACACGAACTATGTCGTATCCGATGAGCGTATCAGGGAATGCGTCCAAACCCTCCTCGAGGGTCTCCTCTACGAACAGCGGGTCCGAATCGGCCGCCTCTAACTAAGTGGACGACCGCCCAACAGCTCTCGAGGACTCAGCACTTTATTTTGCCCTTTGTACCAAAGGGTAGGCATCATCGCTCTCTTCCTAGGCCCGCATGCTCTCAGCGACCGTCGAAGACAAGACCGTGGTATCGGTCCTAGGCTTCCGAGACTTTGGCCCTTATAGTTTTGGAGACTCCATCGAGGCCTCTTTCTTCCTTTTCTTATCCTCGGTGGTCTTCGGGGCCTCTTCCTCACCAGGCGGGGGCGGCCTCATCAAAACGCCTTCACCAAGGCCTGCAAAAACATGTTATGTAAAAAATATCACCATCAAAATTTCTTACGAAGAATGAGAAAACAATAGCAACAAGAGCGTACCATGGTTCTTAGCCTGCCATTGTGTTTTAGCCAGCTCACGCCATACGCGTTTGTTGTATAGGAAAGTGGAGTTAAGTGTTTGATCCACCCCGGAAGGTCCTGAACCGCGCCGGGAAACCAAACAATGGCTACACAATTAGCAGAAAATCAGTCGAAAAAGAAAGAGGCAGCAAATCATGCTCAATTCAGGGGTACTTACGTTTCATATTCTATTCCTCCGGGAATCGCATTCTGTCAGCAGGGATGATGTCCGAAGTTATAATTCTAATAAATCGGCTCATCCACCCCAGATATTTGTCCTCGTCTATGCAGGCAAGGAATGCCTTGGTGGATCAACGGTGCAATTTAATTAGGCCCCCACAGAAGAGTCGAGGGTTGTACAATCTGATCAAATGGAGAGGGAGAAAGTCATTCCCTCGACCATGTTGGTGATATGTCGAAACATATATACAATCCTCCAAAAAGAAGGATAGATCAGACAGAGTGTCACCCGGTATTTATGACAAAAATCAAGAATCACTGGGTCAATCGGTGAAGTAGAAGAATAGATGAGGCCTAAGGTGAAGGAGTGTGTATATACACTGAGAAAGCCAGCCTTGTGCGTGACTATGCTTTCGTCAGTCGTAGGGATCTCTTCTCGAGCCGCCTCTCCCCATTAGCAGTCAAGTTTTACCCTCTCTATATCCGATACTACACTTATGTATCGGGGCATGGGATCGCATCGGCCCGGTGTAGAAGGGGGTTTTTCTGTTGTGAAGTCAGAAATGGTGTCGAAAGGGCCAGGGATGCATGGCTCAATGGTAAGAATTTTTGACTTTCCCTTAGACGGGCGTGATCAAGAAGCAGCTCCCTCCTTTTATGGAACCGTTTTGGAAGTTCTTGCCATGATAACTATCGAGTTTTGAAGTGAGAAGACGAAAAAACGTACACAGGTAGAAGATAAGAATGGAAAGCACTTAGTTGAAATTTGAAGGTTTGGAGAAGATGAAGAAGATGCAAAACTATGAAAAGGTAAGTGACTGTAGTATTTATAGAGGCCCTTTGGGCATTCTTGAAGCGGAAGAGTCGAACCTATGGCGGTTCATGGGCTTCTTGAGAATTGTGTTGACAGCGACCCTTGCGCAGCTTTTCATGTCACGTCATTTAATGCTGTGAAGGAATTGACATCATAATAGGAGTGTTGAAGAGGCAAAAGGTCAAGACCGTTTCTTATCTCTTCATTCTAAGAAACGTGGGGACTATCTGTATACGGCTAAAATCAGAGAGCCCGATTTTACGGTCATTTTGACGCTCAGAAGGCTCAAAGGTTTGATTTTTGGCATCGAGGGGGAATATCGAAGGTCCTCAACCTCGAGGCAGTACAAATCGAAGGTCAACATGGAAAGGAGGAAAATTCCCAAGGGGCACGTGGTTAAAGCTGACAAAATATACAAAATAGTACAAGCCCGTACTGTGGCATTAAATTGTTGTACCAACCATATTTCTTTGCATTAATTACACATGTACTATGTTGGGATTCGCCTCATATATAAAGGGGACCCTTGTCACTTTGTAACATACATGATATTGAATACAAGAACAAGAACATCCTTTGCTCTCTAACCAAAACATTCTCTATAATTGCTTTATTAATTTATTACTTCTCATTTATTATGTTCTTGAATTATTCTTCATTTATTACTTGTTATTGATCATAAATAGGCCATTATCAAGGCCTTCAACACTGTTATACCATTTTCGATAGCCCCTTGTCAAGCCTCCGAAGCTCGACCTCGAGGCCCTTCCGACCACCTTCGAGACCGGTCTCTCTATTGCCCGGTTTGCGTAATCTCGTTTCCTTTTGCTCTTATTTCATTTCTCTCACTTCACACTCAGCATTTACTGCCTAAACAACTGGTATTAAAATAGATCACGTATTTTTAGAACCACATAATCAAATATAATTATAATTACCATTTTCAAGGTAAAAAATACATATATACACACGCGTATATAACGCCATCTGGCCATGGGTCAATGTGTATGTATAAATGCATGAAATACATTAATAAAATCTCTCGGTACGTCATAAGACCATTACACCTCTGAATAATATCATGAAATAAACTTTACCAACTTACATATTTTTGAGACCCATGAACAGATGATGAAATAATATGACACATGGGGAATCAAGAACATAAGCATCTCTAGTATTTCTATGAATAGAGTCATTTATGGAATTTGTGCATTTGCGCATTTTGTTCGTGTCATATAGATCATGTCAAAAAGAAAGAAGGGACAGTCGTAACATACCTTAGTTGATTCTCTTGACAATCCCTCTAGCACATGTTAATTACGACGAAACACGTAACGGCGAGATCGAAATTGGGAATAATCTGTATGATATTCTTGGGAAAGATTGTACTGTATTCTCTTATAATTGCCAAATCTTCACGTTCTTAAGATGCCAATCTCACGTTCTTGACATATTATAAAGTTTTAAACTCAAAATTTGAGACCTCATCTGTAACTTAGCAATCTAAGGTAAGAAAGTCTCTTAAATTTGTAATCTTATGGGGCCCACTTTGTGGCTAAGTGTTGCCTAAAGGCTTCCTATCTATGCCACCTAACCTTAATGAACTAAGAGTCATTATTTTCTACAGAATTTGCTGCCACGTTTAGGTCCATTAAAGTTATCCATAACTTTAATTACTTAATTAGCTTAATTATCTTAATTATTTAGCTAATCTTCCGCTAAAAATTTATAATTACCCAATTATCCACACAATCAAGAATTATCTCAAATTACTTAAAATATTACTCACTTTTAATACACTTTACGTATCATACTATCGTGGTCGTGGGGTGCCTTGTATGGCATTAGTCCATAAATGTCGGGTATTGTAGCTCGGACCGTATTTTATCCCAAATCGACAACCTTCAACAAAACTCATGTTCTTTGATTCGTTTACTTTTTATCCTGCACGACACTTAGTTATCACTCGTTATAAATAGCATAGATACGTATAACCTCGAGATAATACCATCCCCGAGACTACGTCGATTAACTAAAGACGATACTTTAACGTACGAAAATGCGGAATGTAATATCTTATTTCCGAGATTATATCAATTTACCTATGTCGTACTTCCATGTATGAAAACATGGGGTGTAACATCATTCCCCCCTTTAGAACATTTGTCCTCGAATATTGACTGATGAACTTATCATTCTCATAACTCATAGCTCTTGCGAATACTTTAATACTCTTCTTACCATTTAGGCAACTGTTCTTTGAATAAATCCAAAGGCCAGGGAATTTTCCCATTTAGGCCTCTTTCTCATACCACGATTTGTGGTCGAAATCCTTCCAATCTCGTAACTGTTGCTACCTTCTTTCATGCAGCCTATACAATTCTGACCTTGTAAGTGCGCCTATGAGACTCTTCTCTCCTTTTTCCTCCAACTCTTAGCCAATCTCTAGGCCTTACTTTGTGAACATATACAGAGCTTGACAAGATGTCCCTTTGGGAATCTATAGGTATACTGAATTTCTTCACTCGGTACTTTTTTGAACTTACGAATATTGCTATATGAGCTTTGTATAACTTAGAAAAACCATCACTCTTCTTTTTTTCATGGGTTTAATCCTGAGGACTTATCCATTTTTGTCACCTTCTCACTTGCTTTTTCTTATTCTTACTCATGTATTCCTAAAACCTTGTCGTTCTACCATACTTTAGCTTGCAACTGATTTCTTTATGCTTTTCTGTAACATCAAGTGAGACATCACATCATCTCAAACTCTTCTTTACTCTTTTAACTAGACCTCTCGATACCTAGAAACCATATACTGAAAGATATGCCACTGTCGACGCTGCTATTGATACTGAATCCAAGCGCTTCTAGCCTTTTATCCTAAGTATGGACTATACCCAACCTTCTGCATCTTATTTCATCGTACATTGTTCACTTTTACTTTGCTTACCTTAAAATCTCGCATCACATCTTCTATCTCTTTCATGACCTCCCTTCCACATAGGTATATTCACAACTTGAAGCTCTATTATAATACTTGTACATCTGGTATATACACAATCCGGCGAGAGGTTCATACTGACTTCTTATAAGGCTGGCACTCCTTCTAACTGGATTCCTTGTAGAGACATTATAGAATATGGTTGTATTACGAATAAGACAGAGTTTAGGAAATTGAGTTCTTACAACTGAGCTCTACCACACGATCTAGAGTAAGAAGAAAAAGTGACAGTCCTGCCCTATAGCCTCCTGCTTATAAGTGTGGTGCATGACACACCCATAAACAAGACTCTACTAGACACGGCTTGTAGACTCCCTAGGACAGAACTGCTCTGATACCACTTTTGTCACGACCCAAATCTATTGTCCACGACGGGCACCCATTACCTTACTCAACCAAGTACCAACGTAATGTATCTTTCTTATTACATCATTATATACACGTTACATACGGGCGTAATAGGCCACCATGATTATTTGTAAAATAAAAACATAGGCCGATAAGGTCGTACAATATTTCAGTACACGACATATGTCTACAAGCCTCTAAGAGTACATAAATGTCATAAAGGTTGGGACAGGGCCTCGCCATACTAATCAGTACATGTCCTAATCATAGTGTCCACATAAGCAACTCCGGAGCAAATGGAGCGTACCAACACCTTTCGCTGAGCTGATAGCCTACTTGGAAGACTCTCAACCTATCTATCAGGACCTGCGGGCATGAAACGCAGCGTCCCCAGGAAAAAAGGATGCCAGTACGAATAATGTATTGAGTATGTAAGGCACATAAATAAGTATATAAAAGACATGGAAGAACATGGAGTAAATGACTCAACCTGTAAGTCTGGATAACTCTGTAAATCCTGAAAATACTTATAGTGTCATGCATATATGTATGAATGTCATGTCGTGCAAAGGTACATGTTTCATAACATCATCAGGCCTCTGAGGGCATCCCATCATATCATCTCGGCCACTGCGGGCAAAATCATCAACACATACTAGTTGATCAGGTGGTGGTGCGTATATAACCCCATAAACTTTCCCATATATATATATATATATATATATATATATATATATATATATATATATATATATATATATATATATATATATATATATATATATATATATATATATATATATATATATATATATATATATATATATATATATATATATACGCGTATATAATTCAATCCGGTCATGGGTCAATGTGCATGTATAAATGCATGAAACGCATATGAAATATGTTAATAAAATCTCTCAGTACGTCATAAGACCATTATGCCTCTGATTAATATCATGAAATAAATTTTACCAACTTACGTATTTTTGAGACCCATGAACAGATGATAAAATAATATGACACGTGGGGAATCAAGAACATAAGCATCTCTAGTATTTCTATGAATAGAGTCATTTATGGAATTTGTGCATTTGCTTGTTTCGTTCGTGTCGTATAGATCATGACAAAAACAAAGAAGGGATAGCCCTAACATACCTTAGTCGATTCTCTTGACAATCCCTCTAGCACACGTTAATTGCGATGAAACACGTAACGGCGAGATCAAAATTGGAAATAATCCGTATGATATTCTTGAGAAAGATTGTACCGTATTCCCTTATAATTGCCAAATCTTCACGTTCTTAAGATGCCAATCTCACGTTCTTGACATATTATGATGTTTTAAATACAAAATTTGAGCCCTCATCCGTAACTTAGCTATCTTGTATCCCATCTTGATAAGGTAAGAAAGTCTCTTAAATTTGTAAGCTTATGGGGCCCACTTTGTGGCTAAGTGTTGCCTAATGGCTTCCTAACTATGCCACCTAACCTTAGTGAACTAAGAGTCATTATTTTCTACGGAATTTGCTGCCACGTTTAGGTCCTTTAAAGTTATCCATAACTTTAATTATCTTAATTATTTAGTTATTTTCCACTAAAAATTCTTAATTGCCCAATTATCTACATAATCAAGAATTATCTCAAATTACTTAAAATACTACTCACTTTTAATACACTTTACATATCCTACTATCGTGATCGTGGGGTACCTTGTATGGCATTAGTCCATAAATTTTGGGTATTGTAGCTCGTACCGTATTTTATCCCAAATAGACAACCTTCAATGAAACTCATTTTCTTTGATTTGTTTACCCTTTATCCCTCATGGCACTTACTTATCGCTCCTTATAAATAGCATAGATGTGTATATCCTCGAGATAATATCATCCACGAGTCTACATTGATTAACTAAAGAGGAAACTCTAACGTACGAAAATCCGGAATGTAATATCTCATTTTCGAGCTTATATCAATTTACTTATGGCGTACTACCATGTATGAAAACATAGGGTGTAACATGTATATTGTGGACTATTGTTGCATAGTATTTCCTTTTTTGTTGAGATGTTCATATTATGACTAGCATTCTCTATTGTGGCTACTCCTTGTGAATTAGCTACTCCGTTTCTCTGAGTTTTGGAATTTTCTTGAGTTGATTTACTTGATGTACTTTTGTATTACTTTCATTGTTGTTGTTGTACTTGTGGTGGGGATGCATAAAGTTTCTACCGTGCGGTTGTTGTTATGGGGTTGCACGAGGTTTCTGTCGTGCTATCGTTACTATTGATTTTTGCACAAGCGGCGTGACAAGGCGGGCTATATATATGTGTGGGTTGTGCATGTGGAGAGATAAGGTGGGAACATTGTTATGCACGTGTGGCGAGACAAGGCGGCCATTTATGTTATTATTTCACACGTGGCGAGACAAGGTGGGATATGTCAAGGATTTATTTTTGGTGACTTGTGATGGCTTGGGGCATTCTTGTTGTTGATATTTGTGTAGTGGTACACTTACTTGTATGAGCTTAATCTTGTGAAAATTGTGAAAAAACATTCTACGTGCTATCCGTTTCTTTTTCTTATACTTATTAGCAGGTATGAACTATGTTAGGACACTTACACAACCATACACGTAGTTAAGCACTCTTATCGGATAAGAGGTTTTCTTGATATTGTTGAGTATAGATGCACACCCGTGTTTACTTGCCTTCTATGTGAGAATGACTCTATTTGGAACATGACTCGTCAGTGCGGTTATGAAGGGTAATGAGGGCACAAGATGCCAAATGTTAGGGGTTTAGATATTGGGACCCGTGGGTTGTGAATAGTCTGAGGTTCGGTACCTCGTGGAGTTTATTGACTAAAACCTGATGTGAAAGCGGTCGTTTTTGTTGAGTTATTACTTGTCCTTTCTTTACCTATGATTATCGGATTTGGTTGTGCTTCCATTCATTCTTTTGTGTCATTATTATGGTATTCCGCTAATAATTATTGTTTTTCTTTCTTATTGCAATTATCGTATTATTTTTCATTTCGCGTAGTCTTTATGTAGATATCATACTCTATTGTTCCTATGCTTGTACCTGTTCAGGTTAACTAGTCCAGTAGGTGTCTTGACTTTTCCTCGTCACTACTCCACTAAGGTTAGTCTTGATACTTGTTGGGTACCGCCGTGGTGTACTCATACTACACTTCTGCATATTTTTGTGCAGATCCAGGTATTTCGAAGTCCATTGATCATTAGCTAGTTGTGCAGATTGCTGCTGTGGAGACTCAAGGTAAACCTGTTGCTGCATTCGCAGGCTTCGGAGTCACCTTCTGATCAGTATTTATACTGTTTACTTTATTTCAAATAGTTGTATTTAGAAAATCTAGTAAAACTTTGTAGAGCTTATGACTTGTACTACCGATTTTAGGAATTTTAAATTGTAGAGAGAATTCCATTTGAGAAATTATTAGATGTTACTTTAATATTTTTGTTATTCAGAAGATATTAGGCTTACCTTGTCCCTAAGAAAGGTTCCATAACGATACCCAACGGAGGGAAAATTGGGTTGTGATAAGTTGGTATCAGAGCTCTAGGTTCATAGGTGCTATGAGTCATAGGAGAGTTTAGTAGAGTCTTTTGGATCGGTACAAAGACGTCTGTACTTATCTTCGAGAGGCTACGGAACTAGTAGGACATTTTCACTTCCTTCATTACTATCGTGCGAGCTCATTGACCTCGAAGTTTGAACTTATATCATTCCGTTCTCTCACAGATGGTGAGGACACGAGCTGAAGTTTTTGATGACGTTACCACTGGAGTAGATGTCACTAGGGGCAAAGGCAGAGGATGACGAGGAGCATGTTCCGCATCTAGGGCACCTACTAGAGCAGTAGTTGAGGAGGCGCCAGTAGTTTAAGTTGGGGGCAGGTACCGGAGGTGTCTGCTGTTACCCTCGGACTTTAGGAGACCTTAGCAAAGTTCCTGAGCATATTTGGTGCATTGGCTCAGGCGGGGTTGATTCCGGTTGCACCAGTTTCTTAACCGACCGGGGGAGGAGCTCAAACTCATGCCGCCCACACTCCAGAGTAGCGATTTAATAGTGGTCGGGTTCCAGAGATCATGGTGACACAACCCGTGGCCCCAGTTCAGTCTGTGGTTAGGGCAGCAACATCTGAGGAAGAATAACTTAAGACTTGAGAGGTACAAAAAGTACCACCCTCCTACCTTCAGTGGATTGGCGACAGATGATGCCCGGGGTTCCCTTGATTAGTGTCACCGCATTCTTCGTACTATGGGTATTGTGGATACGAGCGGGGTTGCTTTTGTTATGTTTCAGCTCAGAGGAGCTGCTTATCAGTGGTGGCGGTCGTATGAGTTGAGTAGCCCGGCTGAGGCAGCTTCACTTTCATGGGTTTAGTTTTCAGAGATGTTCCTGACAGAGTTTGTACCTCATTCCCTTCGAGATGTATGGCGCGCGGAGTTTGAGAAGCTACGCCAGGACACTATGTCAACGTCGGAGTATGCCGTTAGATTCAGTGATTTGGCCATACATGCACCTACTTTGGTTGCTACAGTTAGAGAGTGTGTCCGTAGATTTATTTAGGGACTCCGACATGATATTCGGTTCAGCATGTCTCAGGAGTTAGAGTCAGATGTTTCATTTCAGCAGGTGGTAGGGATCGCTCGTCGAGTAGAGGGCATGTGGGATCAGGAGAGAGAGGATAGGCGGGGCAATGAGAGAGGGGACAGGCGAGGTCAGGAGAGAGAGGACAGGGAGGCGAGGAGACATCTTAGGCCATAGAGATCTACCGGTCCTTATTTTGGAGGCAAGGTACAACATGGTAGAGGTTTTGTGGGTCAGCCAGTTTAGTTTGCACTCCCCACTATACACAGTTTTTCAGGTGCTCATGGGTCTCAAGGTACCCATAGTGCACAGTTTTGTAGCCACGTTAGCGGAGAGGTTTCTTTGAGTGTGGAGATACTAGCCACATCATTAGATATTGTCCCTAACTCCGGACATATGTGTCACAGTGGGGTATTCAAGCAAGTAAAGGGCGCCAAAGACGGGGAGACCCGGCCCGTTGATGTGCTTCATATAGTAGGCTTGAGGCCACTGTGCTAGATGATGTCATACAGCTATGCTTTTGATTGTTACAGGGGGGAACCATTTGTATTTTGTTTTGATTCTGTTTATCAGGACGAGTTCCCTTATTTGTTGCTTCACTTATGGGTGAGTTTCATGATTAGCACTATGTTATGTGTTTGCCCTTGTTGGGAGATTCTATGAGTGGTAACCCGTGTCTATCATTTGTTTTTATCTATTATTGAGAGTTCTGATACTAGAAATGAGTTCATGTTGTCCATTATCGTAGGTTTTGATGTGATTCCTAAGTAATTTGGTTATAATTTGTGATTTGATGCTGTACCGAGATGAGAGTTTAGTAAGTGTTGTGATTTTATTGGCAGAATTGAGTTAGTGGGAGATTTCAATTGGTATCATGTGTATTCAGCTTGTGATTTAGAGTTGGGGGTGAGACCCTCGCGATTTCCATATGATTTAATATGTTTGAGTCGGGGTGCGTGCCGCAGTGGAAGTTATATCTGGGTGAGATTCTTGTGATTTGTCCATGTACTTTGATGTTTCCTTTTTAAATTGATTTTTAGTATGGTAATGATAGAGAGTTGTGCTTGTCGGGCTTGTTTGGTATTTCTCTTATGTGTTTCTCTATACATATTCATTCATTTTCTCTCTGTGCTTCTTGAGTTTTAGTTTGCGGGGTATGTGCCAAGTGGTGTTAGTTTTGAGTTCTTTGTGGCTCTTGCATCATTGTCAGTGTTGTGGAGGTTGGAAACGGGTTACTAACGGATATAAGGCTAATTGTCAGTGTTGGTTTTAATTACGGGCAGCTATTGTGTTCAAACATGTTATTATGGGCCTATGTGTGGTGTGTTATGTTGTGTGGTCGTACCTTGTGCGTGTAGGCATGAGTTGTTGCAGCTGGTTGAGACTGATACTACCTATGGATTTAGAATTGGGTCTTTTGGAGATGAATGGAGGAAGAGAGTTTTGACTCTAAGGCTTATCAATGCTGGTAGAAAGGATAAATTACGGATGAGATGGTGTCGTCAGGCTTATGTGGATTAGGGTGATGTGGGGTCACCCGCGGGTGTATGTTGGAGGTGTGTATCAAGTGATTTGAAGACTTCGAGGCGATTCTTGGCACGTTCGAGGACGAACGTTTGTTTAAGAAGGGGAGGATGTAACGACTCGGCCGGTCGTTTTGAGAATTTAAGTCTTGTTCGGTGGCATTCGATCTTGAGTAGCTTCGTATTATGTGTATCGACTTGCGTGCTTGGTTGAATTCAGTGGTGATTCAGAGTCAAATCGGAAGAAGGATTCAAATTTTGGAAGCTTAAGCGATAAGAGTTGACCGGAGTTTGACTTTTGTGTAAACGGCTCCGGATTGGGTTTTGGATGATTTCAATAGCTTTGTATGGTGATTTTGGACTTAAGCATGCACGCAAATTTGGATTTGGAGGTATGTAGGATGATTTGAATATATCGGCGAAAGTTGGAAATGTTGAAGTTTGGGAGGTGGAGAGGTTTGACCAATAGTTGACTTTGGTGATATTGGGGTCGGAATGCGATTCCGAGAGTTGGAACAGCTCTGTTATATCATTTGGGACTTGCCTGTAAAATTTGATGTCATTCCGGGTTGATTTGATAAGGTTCGACACGAGTTTTCGAAATTGGAAGATTTGAAAGTTCATAAGTTCGATTCTTGGCGCAATTTGTATTTTCGGCGTTGTTTGATGTGATTTGAGACCCCGAGCGAGTCCGTGTTAGGTATAGAACTTGTTTGTGTATTAAGACGGGGTTCCGGGGGCCTCGGGTGCATTTCGAATGGGCTACGAGTCATTTTCCTCCTATCTTGAAATGTTGTTTGCGTCTTCTGATGTTTTTCTTCGCGATCGTGAAGTGACTCTCGCGTTCGTGAAGGATTTTTGCTGACCACCTCATATTTCTTCTTCGCGTTCGTGAAGGTTTACCTTTTCCTTCTTCGCGTTCGCGTCTGCCTCTTGCGTTCACGTAGGTTCCTGTCCCTTATGCTTAGCGTTCGCGTCTCTTCCCTCGTGTTCGCGAAGAGTCCTCTTGGAAGCCTCTTTTTTTCTTCCTTGAGAACGTGATCCTTCCTCCGCGTTCGCGATGCACAATCACCTGGGCAGATTATAAGATCTTCAAATATAGGGTTAGGCCATTTTTATCATATCTTGACTTGTAAAGCTCCATTTTGAGCTATTATTTGTGGGTTTTTCAAGCAAATCGATTTGGTAAGTGTTCTTCACCTAGAATTTATTAAATTTCATGATTTTATCTTTATTTTTATAATTTAATTTGTGTTCTGAGTTGAGGAAAATGGTGGTTTTTGAAGAAAGTTTTGAAAATGAAAAATCATGATTTGAGGGACTGTATCAGAAATTGGTGATTTTAGTATGGTTGAACTCGTATGGGAATGGATTTTCGAGTTTTGTGAAATTTGTCAGGTTCCGAAGTGCGGGATTGGGGGTCGACTTTTGGGTTGATTTTTAGAATTTGACAAGATTGAGTCTTTATGATCCGGAATAGTTTCTTATGAGTTTTATTTGTGCTTTGAATTTATTTCGGTTTGATTTGAGCCGTCCGGAGGTCATTTCACCCGAGAAGTTCATTTTAGAGTATCCGTTTGTCTTCTTTGAGGTAAGTATCTTGCCTAACCTTGTGTAGGGGAACTACCCCTTAGGATTTGAGTCTTCTATGCTGATTGTAGTTTGTGTACACGAGGTGACGAGTACGTGCTCGGACTTATTTGTGAAAATTATCCTTTTAGGGTTCTTAGGTTCTTGTATTTACCGAGTATGCAGTTGTTTTGTTATGAATACATTTCTAAATGTCTAGCTTCACCTCTACCTGCTTTAATTAGAATTAATTGCTTCGTGATCCACTCTTGTTGCTTATTTGATTTATCCATGCCTTAACTGAAATTGTTATCTCTTCTATTGTCATGTTATCCTTTCCTAACTGTTTATCTTTATTTGAGGTATTATTGTCTCTTCTATAATTGTTCACCCTTAATTGAGGGTATGATTATCTCTCGGTTGCTTATCCTTATTGAACTTGTTGTATCTCTTTCCTAATGGCCCAATCTTAAAATAAGTTAGATATCCTATAATTTAGTTGCCTTGTCCTTATTTGGAATTATTCTACTTGTGTTAGCTCCCTTGTTGTCGAACTGTATATAGTGGACCGTTGTTGCATAGTATTTCCTTTCTTTTCAGTTGTTCTTATTATGACTAGCTTTCTCTATTGTGGCTACTCCTTGTGAATTAGCTCCTCTGTTTCTCTGAGTTTTGGAATTTTCTTGAGCTGATTTACTTGTCGTAATTTTTTATTATTGTCATTTTTGTTGTTGTACTTGTGGTGGTGATGCACGAGGATTCTGCCGTGTGGTTTTTGTTATGGGGTTGCACGAGTTTTCTGTTGTGCTATCATTACTATTGATTTTTGCACATGTGGCATGACAAGGCGGGCTATATATATGTGGGTTGCACATGTGGTAACACAAGGTGAGAATATTGGTATGCACGTGTGGCGAGACAAAGCGGGCATTTATGTTATTATTGCACACGTGGCGAGACAATGTGGTCTATGTCAGGGAATGATTTGTGGTGACTTGTGATGGCCTGGGGGCATTCTTGTTGTTGATATTTGTGTAGTGGTACCGTGTGATATTTATCTTGTGAAAGTTATGAGAAAATATTCTACGTGTTGTATGCTTCTTTTTCTTATGCTTATTAGCTGGCATGAACTATCTTAGGACACTTGCACAAGCATACACGTAGTTAAGCACTCTTATCGGATAAGAGGGCTTCATGATATTGTTGAGTATATATGCACACCCGTGTTTACTTGCCTTTGATGTGAGAATGGCTCTATTTGGCACATGAGTCGTCAGTGCGGTTATGAAGGGTAATGAGGGCACAGGATGCCAAATGTTAGGGGTTCAGATATTGGGACTCGTGAGTTGTGAATAGTCTGAGGTTCAGTACCTCGTGGAGTGTATTGACTAAAACCTGATGTGAAAGCGTTCGTTTTTGTTGAGTTATTACTTGTCCTTTCTTTACTCGTGATTATCGGATTTACGTTGTGCTTCCGTTCATTCTTCTATGTCATTATTATGGTATTCCACTAATTTCCTTTCTTATTGCAATTACCGTAATTTTTGCCATTTCGTGTAGTCTTTATGTAGATATCATACTCTATTGTTCCTATACTTATATTTATTCAGGTTAATTACTCCAGTAGGTGTCTTGAATGTTCCTCGTCACTACTCCACTGAGGTTACTCTTGATACTTGTTGGGTACTGCTGTGGTGTACTCATACTACACTTCTGCATATTTTTGTGCAGATCCAGGTATCTCGAAGTCCGTTGAGCATTAGCTAGTTGTGCAGATTGCTGATGTAGAGACTCCAGGTAAACTTGTTTCTGCGTTCGCAAGTTTCGGAGTCACCTTCTGATTTGTATTCATACTGTTTACTTTATTTCAAATAGTTGTATTTAGAAAATATAGTAAAACTCTGTAGATCTTATGACTTGTACTACCGATTTTAGGAATTTTAATTTGTATAGAGAATTCCATTTCAGAAATTATTAGATGTTACTTTATTATTATTGTTATTCAGAAGATATTAGGTTTACCTATTCCCTAAGAATAGGTGCCATCACGATACCCAACGAAGGGGAAATTGGGTTGTGATAATCAATAACTGGGTCTTGCTAGAGCTGGTGATACACTATGGGGTTCTCATTACAAATCCTTTAATAATTTATTCTTATATTTGGCCATATTATTGATGTGCTTGGTGTTATTGTTGTTAATGCCCGTTTTGAAAAAAATATATATAAGGCAAAGGTATATCTTAAATCATGTTTAACATTTGAAATTGTCTTCATGTTACATTTAATGCGTACTATTTTTGCAATCACGAATGAGCTTAGTGCAGCCTTTCAAAAGAAGGACCAAGATATTGTAAATGCCATGTTACTTGTTGGAGTGGTAAAGGCTCAATTGCAAGAAATGAGAAAGAAAGGTTGGGATTCACTTATTAATGAGGTATCTAAATTCTGTATGAAATACGATATTTTTATACCTGAATTTGATGAGCTTTATGTTATCCCTGGAAGATCACGTCGTAGAGTTGTTGAGTATACTGTTTCACATCACTGTCGTTTTGAGGTATTTTATAGAACTATTTATTGGCAATTTCAAGAACTCAATAGTCGCTTTGATGAGGTGACAACTGTTTTGCTTCTTGGAGTTTCTTGCTTGAACCCGGCTGACTCTTTTTCCAATTTTGATATTTAAAACATATTGAGATTAGCTGAGTTATATCCTGGTGATTTTGATAAATATTCTATGGTCGACCTTCGATTTCAACTTCAAAATTATATTGTTGTTGTCCGAGATCATGATAAAAGGTTTTAAAATCTTAGGGGACTTGGTAATCTTTCAACGAAATTAGTAGAGACAAAGAATCATGGGACTTTACCTCTTATTTTTCAACTTGTAAAATTTGCTTTACTTTTTTCAGTTGCTACTGCAACAGTTGGGAGAGCTTTTTCGGCAATGAAGTTGATTAAGACCGATTTGTAGAGTCAAATGGATGATGAGTTTTTGAATAGTTGTTTGGTGTCTTATATAGAAAAGGATGTATTTAGTCTTATTCCTAATGAGGCTGTTATGAATACCTTCCAAAATATGAAAACTCGTCGAGGAGAGTTCTAGGAAAGTACATTTTTTAATATGATATTTTTACTATACTTGCTTCTTTATCTATTTCTTTAAATGTCGATACCGCTTACGAAAAATCCTGCGTACGCCCTTGAGTATGGTGGTGGTGGTGATACATGGTGGTAATTGATAAAGATGGGTGATACCAGCGATTAATGGTGAATGTGAATGATAGCATCTTAATGAAATTAAATTTTTGTTCTAGATCCTCATCATTTTGACATATTCAGGCCTATTAATTAGTTATGAAATATAAGAAAATAAATACACTTAATGATTAAGATCTGAATAATTAAAATTCATACTTAAAAAATAAATACACTTAATATATGAGATCTAAATGATTAAGATTCATACCTTTAATAAACACAAACAAATGAGGCTAAGAGATATTAAAGGTATTTTTAATGTATAATTAATATATAATCCATGTATATAGACCGGAAAAAGTGGATATTTGTGTAACAATCTCTTCCATTTACTTTTAACTTTTTAAGGGAAAATGGACAAAAATATCCTTGAACTATTTGAAATAGCTCAAAATATCCTCTGTTTGTTTTTGGTACCAAAAATATCTCTGTCGTCTATGTTTTGGACCACAAATGCCCTTTAAACCGTTAGTCTTGCCATTGAAGCTGACATGACAGTTTAACTGGGTTAGATTTGCTTACATGGTCATCCACCTAAGCGATCCAGCATGGTGAAAAGTTTATTCTTTGTACTTGGATCCTAATCATTGTCACACCTCCCTTTTTTATACACCCCAAGGGGGTATGGGAGTTTTTCCAATTAAAGTGACA